>VYZS01060321.1:0-46450 GCA_013400695.1 Neodrepanis coruscans
CCAGCACTTGCCAGCAGAGCCCTGTGACCAGCTGGTGGGTCCAGTGTAGCTTTCACAGCACATTGGGATGGGTGCAGGGCACTCAGCCTTTCCTCCCAGATCTTTCCCCTGGTCCATAAGGTAAAGCCAACCCCAGCCCCCATGTCAGGCAGTGTTCCCCAAAGGACTGCAGGGAAAATCTACACATGTGGCTTTGTCCCAGCCCACACTCCCATTGCTGGGTCTTGTCTTTAGGTGCAGATTTGGTTCCCTGGACTAGAGGGTCAGATAAGTTCCAAGAAAAGATTTTCAAACCCAAAGCCTTGTCCTCTTCAAAAATAGTTTGTTGCTATTTGCCTGGGTACACCCACGATCTTGGCTTTGTTTCAAACCCCAGAATTATTTGGCATGACTTTTTATTTTAAATGGTGTATTGGAACCAGGCTCTTGGCTGTGACAAAGACCTACATTTGGAGCAGGGAACGACAGCCTTTCAGCTGGCCCTGGGCAGCTTTATGCAGCTCCTGTGGATGTGTGTGTGGGAGTCACCCTTGGAGGAAAATCCCACCCTCAGTGTAAAATGAAAATAAAAGGAGAAGAATTTTTAGGAGCAAAAAAATGAATTCTAGAAAGTGGCAAGTAGGTGTGAAAATCTGCCTCATAATAAGTTCATTACTGCAATGAGTTACAAAAGCTGACATTATCAGCCAGGACATGACTTGGCTCAGCTCCAGGATGTCCAGCAAGAAGACAAGCAGGAGAATACACTGGAGAACTTGCCTCAGCAAATGTACTTTTCTGGACTTGCAGTACCTTGCTGAAATCAAATATGGATTCTTGATACTTCAGTGCCAACTGCCTTTTTTTTTCAAGGGAAGGTGAAGCACTTGGGCGCAGGAGGCAGAAGCACTGTACACCATGTAGTCTTTTAGTCATGTTTACTTAAATCTTCCATCAAAACCTGCATACTCTGACTTGTCAAAACCAGCTCATCCCAGCTGTCATTGCAAAAGCCCCTTTCCTTGGAGCGGAATAGAATTGGCAAGGAGAAAACTGCATTTTTAATAGGTTGCATTTCTTTAGCACTTCTCTTCCAGGGACCTCCAAGATCTCTGCTATGATAATGACACCCTTGCAGGTTATGTATTACTACTGTGTTTGTAAGTCGAGGAAACCAAATCTCCCAAGTAGAGCAAGCTTCCAACAGCATCTCAGCATCACAAGTCTCAGCTCCCAGGGTCTCGTTTTCAGCGGGACACTGGTGGCTCTGTTGCAGACATGCTCACATGGCAGCAAGAAGGCTCTCTCTCTCCAGCCACATAGAGGGTAAACCCCTCGGCCCTTTTGGGAAAGAAATTGCAGATCCCAGGGGATTCTGGCCAGACTAACAAACTAAAAATTTGAGTGGCCTCTTCTCCACGGAACTCCTCAGTGTGATGCAGTGTCCTGCATCATCTCTTTTCTCAGTGTTAAGAAGGCACTGACTCTACAGCATCTGCCTTGGCCAGCAGGCTGAAGCATCTTCTGCCCCTGCCCTCCTGCCCGGTTTGCTATGCTCTGCTGGGCTTTGGGCTTTCCTGCACTGCCCAGAGCAACAGCTTCGGCTTTCCAACTGTTAAAAAGAGCTGGTCCAGCACCGCTTGCGTTTGGGACAGAGGGGCTGGACGGGGAGGGGGGATCTGGCACCCCGTGTAGTCACAGGGATCGCCGCGAGGTGTCTCCGTGCGCTGCGCTACGGCCGCCGCGGGTGCCCGGGGACTGGCGGTGGGGACAGGGATGGAGCGGGGACAGGGATAGAGCGGGGACAGGGATGGAGCGCGGTCATGCCAGGGGCTGCCGGGCTGTAGCTGCAGCTCCCCTGCTTGAACACACACGGGCACCTCGTGTGGAACAGGCAGAAATATTTCCTATAGAGGTAGCTTGGTAGAATAGGAGTTAAGCGGAGCCCACATCTCTTTAAGACCGGACCTCTCAGCAGAAGGAAGCGAGTTTATTTCTTTCCTAGATACCTAGAATTCATGCAGAAATATATTTAAGTGCTGGCAGCACCCCTTGGAGCCCAGAGATGGACAGCAAATGAGAAAGCAAGTAGCTAACAGCATTTGGAGGCAGAAATTAAACTGTGCCTATCAGCTGATGACTTGTGATAACCAGCCCAGCAGCTTGTGGTGAGTTTGTAACCACCTCTGTGCATCTGTTCTGGAAAAAATACTTGAAAAAAAATCCTGTTCCTTGCAGGCTGCCTTCGGGTCATTAAGGAGAGTATTTCACAGGTCTCAGCTCTCTGGGAAGAGGAGAGGGGCTGTGTGAGTGTGCAGGCTGACAGTGCAATCCTGGGCAGTCAGGGAAAGGCCCAGGAAGATGATGAGATGCAAAGTGCTGCTGTTCTAGACTGCACATATATGCACCAAGGCAGAAGGCAACACAACACACAAGTTGGTGAATTCAGCCCAGGTACACCTTGGAGACTCTTCCTGGAAAAAAGTTTAATGTTCAGACACTCTCACTTGATTTTGGGCTAGAAAGGTGCTTAGAAACTGTGATAACTTCATGTGGCATCAGAGCTCATGTGTGCTGTATCAGCTTCCTCTGGTAACCTTCTGCTGGTAACTGCTGGGAGTTGGTCTCTGCCACAAATCTGGGAGCACCTTCTGGCACTGAGTCACTGAGTTTAATGTGTCCCATCTGAAAGGCTCTTCCCTATATTTTGCCATGGCTCAGGCAGAGTTCTCCAGGGCCCCCAGCAACCCTCCAGTGGTGTCCCAGGTTGGAGCAAGCACCTGCTTGTCATCCTGAGGTGTCTGGACACTTAAAACAACTGAGGAGAAACCTGCACTTCCCTGCTCCCTCTTTGCACGGGATAGATGTGATGATAGGAAGCGGGAAACTTGCCAGGGTATGAAAACTTCTCATCCTTAAGGAAATAAGTCCCTGCAGGGAGCCATTCCTGAGGAGTGGGCAAGACAGCTTGGGAAATGAGTCCAGGAATGCAGGACGTCTGCTTGCCAAGGAAGCGCCTCGTCTGCCTGCTCAAAAGGGAGGAATTACTGGAATGTTTGGGGGATCCAAGATATGTCATCGTGAGATAGGAACCAACAGGATTAGGAATAAACCCTTAATAGAGAAAGGTTACAAAGTATCCCTATTCCTTGGTGATCATGGGAACTTGGCAGGCTCTGGAGGAGAAGAGCCAAGATTTACAAGTGATCCAGGGCATTTCAGTAAGTTGGGCACTCAGCAGTAAGGCTGTTTTAACGGCCTGAGTTGTGTGATGGCACTCGTTTAATCACACCCTTTTAAAACGTCTGATGTCAGCCCCTCTGCCGTGGCTCACGGGAGCAGCTCTCCCAGGTAGAGAGGCTGCCATGTCTAGGCCAAGGTGCTGGATGATGGACAGCACAGAGGCCAAAGAGCCTTTTTATGACAGTTTAACTACATTGAAAAGTCTTTTGCCAATATATCTGTGTGATCTGAATCTTTTTTTCACATCCAAAACCAGTTCCTTGGGTCTAGTGCAATGTGCCATGGTAGGCAAAGTCTGGGACACCACATCACAGCAGTGTTAGGGAAACATTTCCAGCTCTGTAACCAAAAGAAGGACACAGTGTCTGTTTTAACATCCCCACTTCTTGACACAATTTCAGCACTGGCCGTTCAGCAGTTCCTGACCCTGAGACAATACTGGTGCCAAAGGATTCAGAAAAGAATCAGAGATGTATATGATTCCCCCAAATGTCCAGGATCCTAGTGTTAACTTTAAAAAACAACAGCAACAAATTCTGAGTCCTTCTGCTTCAGATCCTACATGCAGCTTTCAGGGAACAACGAAAAGATATTTTAGTCCTCAGCTGTCTGCTGAGAGAACACGGGTAGGTTGTTGAGCTGTAACAGGTGAATTTCCACCAGCCATTGCCTGATTCCAGTTATCCAGAACTTCAAACTCCGCCAGGTTCCCTGTAGCTGGCCACTGAACACCTTAGACACACTCAGCTTTGCAGCCTTGTCCTAACAGCCCCTGTGATATGATGCAAAAGCACATTAGTAGAATGTGCCACTTTGGGCAAGATCTGACTCCAAAAGATTCCCATGAGCTCTGCAATTCTCTTTGACTTACTGGGAGAGGCACAAACATGGCTTTGCTGCTGGACACACAGGACTGTGCCTTCACCGGGCAGTTGTGTAGCAACGCTGGTGTTTTGCTTTGAAAGTACACTTTGAACCTTGGTTTGAAAAGTGCAAAAAGGAGGTAGAAAAATTAACAGGAAAGAGCTTTTCAATTAGTAGAGGTGAGAGTTGGCTCATCTCAGACAGAAGCTGAGTGCAGGTGCCACTAACTTACTAATATGAGTGTGTTTAGCAAAGGGGGTTTTGTGCCTTTTTTCCTTTAGAATTAATGGGTTTAGGGAATTGAGCTCTGATTCCCACCAGGTTAAGGTTCTGTTTCAGGCAACACTTGAGTGTGTCTCAAGAGAGAGTCTGGGCAGCATGATGATGGCAATTGCTAAGGAAAGCTATGAGTAGGAGAGGGTCTGGGAGGCATTTGGGGCATGAGGAGGTGGTTGGAGTCCTGAAGTGCAGGACAATGCTGGTTAGAGGCAAAGGGAAAGCTGGGAATGGAAGAGTTGAAGGGGAAAGTGCATGGGGTTCAGTGTGTGCCAGGCTGTGAATATTTATGGGGGAAAGCAATCATAGGAAATTAACTTTCAATGACTGGTTTGTACCATAAATTCTTTGCTACAAGTTCTGTAATTGCCTCGGTTCCATAACACACTGAACTTCTCCACTACCTGACGTCATCCTAGAGTACTTTACAAGGAGATAGCAAAATTCCCAGACCTAAAGCAAACAGAGAAATAAAGTGACTCATTAATGTTTCATCAGTGATTCTCTGGCAACTGATGTAGGATGTGAATTCAGATTCACAAATACAGTAATTTCATTACTTGTATTAATTGTATATTACCATAACTCTAGTGAATTCATACATAGTGATTCTATGCACTAATGACTGTAAAGATATACCCAAAATTATTTATTTTCTTGAGATTTTCAAAGAAGACTGTCTAACAAAACTAAAGTTTAGACAGAAGGATGTGACCTCTACTTAGGAAAGGTTCACCCAAAGACTAAAATTCTTCAAGTCATGGCCATCTTGAAGCTTGTAGGGAAGGGATAAGAGAATGAAGTTTGAAAGAAAAAAAAAAAAAAGCTCCTGTTTGTTAGTTTTATTAGGAAGGCATTTTAATGATAATTTTCCCCTCTGTTCTTTCACAGAGTGATAAGAATCTCTTTTCTTCTTGTTTCTTGGAGGGCACTGGAAGGCATCATGGGTCAGCTAGACTGCCCTTTATCCTCTCCCATCCATCACGGTTCTGGCTGGTGATGGGTTCAAGGTGTTGCAGGTTTGAGATCCTAAGCAGTTCCTAATGCCTCCTCCACACTCTGAAGCCTGCCTTGTTTTTTCTGTAATCCAACCTTTCCCCTTCACCCACGAGAGAGTTTAAGGCATCTGCTACCACAGATTTCTGAAGAGAATGGGGAAACTGATAAAGAGTATTTGTTGTGCTTTGATTTCCAGGGGAAAATTTCATCCTCATAGTAATGACATGCTGATACATTTTTTTTAAAGGATAAAAAGGAGGCATGAAAAATTCCAAGAAAATAACTTACAGCTGACTTCAGTGCTATTATACTGTTATAAAGGACACTAGGGCACAGTCATAAATGTGCCCAAAGATTTTATTTTTCAGGATCATACATGAGACATGAAAATTAAATTCTACCTTATGCAGCCCAACAACTTTAATGACTTGTGAATTGTTATGCCTTGATATAAACCAGGACTGCCTATATATTTAGCTCAAGGCATTTAGCTCAGTCTAAAGGGACTGAGAATCAACTGAGAATGACATTGTCAGCATGTTAGCACCGAGGTTGTGAAGCAAAACCCGAGGCTTCCAACTTCTAGGGCAAGACAATTTTTTACTTCACAACCCTGCATTGCTGTAACAGCACTTGCAGCCTGATGTAGTACAAGGTGAGGGAGAGCTACCACAGGGGCACCTGGGAATGCTAGGGAGAGAATATCATCCCTAATTTGTTCAATGTTAAGCATCACACCCTTGCCATTATTTAACTATACCCGATCTTGAGTGGGATAATTGGTGTTTAACATCTGTATTATACATCCTTCTTGAGAATGGTGTTGACAGTGCAGCCTCGACACAGCCTGAATGGCAAATACGCTGTGGGGTGCCCTGCCCAAGATAGAAATCTCTGATCTTTCCTCCAGCCAGACTTGCCTGCTTCCTCTCTGATTGAGGTGTAACTTGTGAGTTGTGAAACTGTGGGGTTGCTGTTGTAAATGTGATCAGACAGAAACATGTAGACGTTAATCAGGGAGAGCTTGCCAAATAGATCCTTATGCCACTACCTTGAACTTAGTGACAGTGAGATTGATTATAATCACCAGGCTGCAGGTGATTCTTTTGGGACCAAATATGCTACATCTGGATCAACCTGGTCCCAGGCCTCTGTGGAATTTTGTGAACCATGTCTGAACATTTAAAACGTAAACCATCATAGAGATATGAAAACTCCTCCCTGTTCCTTGAAACAATCCTTAGACATCAGGCTCCCGACAGTCAGATCAGGAAGGGTCTGGGCCATGTGCTCAGAAAGGCTCCATAAATCTTGCTCACACCTTTGGAGCACTCCTGGTTTCAAACGGCAAAGGGAGCTTTCTGCAGGATCCCTTTGTACAGAGTGTGCAGACAATGACATTTTTGTCTTGGTTTTCATTTCATATTATTGCACCAGTTGTCCTGGATAAGATCATAAACTTGTCCTCACTGGTAATGTGCTTTCACAATGTCTGGGGGAGGCGGGAGGAGGTTAAAATTAATGCACCTCCTAGCGTGAAATTATTCATGGCTCAACACTTGTAATTACCAGGGCCAGTTTTAGGAAGCCCATAGTTATGAGGAATTTGATATTTTAAGACTTAAAACAAATGTTTTACAAGCTTTATCCTTTGCCCACTGCAGAACACATTACAGTCTGGTAAAATCGCAGTGTATGTGTAGCATCCCCAGCCATTCCCATCAGCTGATCACACCTGTCAGTCATTCATCACCAACCATTGCCCGTTAGATAATAAAATTCAATTGGGATGGGGGGAGGTCAGCCCAGACATTGTGCTAATTCCCCACCAGAGCTGGGCTCCTGCAGGCAGGCCCAAGGCATCCTGTGCAAAGTTCAAAGCTTTTGGAAAAAGTAATCAGATCAGACCAATTAGGGCCTGTCTGCCTACACTGACAACTGTGTCAGGAGCCCCATCCACCCCATCCCCTCCTGGGCATGCCCTGACCATATTGCTGCCCTGGCTTCAGGCTCCTCTCACCATCTCAGGCTTGTTCTGACATAACTCCATAGCAATTCCTCCTCATTCCCATTAAAGCAGGAGCAGAATTTGGCCTCCAGTGCCATTTTATACCAAAGGGACTGGCTGTAGGCTGAATGGGGAGTAAGGCTTAATTCAATATTTAATCCATGTTCTTAAATCATGTATCATATTACCACCTTTTAATTCCCTTTGTTACTCTATGATTTGTTATGTGTTCTGAGGGACTCCCACACAACTCCTAAGTGCTTCTGCAGCTGAGTGAAAGCAATTCTGCTTTCACTGGAGACCAAAATACCACAGACTCACAGGGATTGTGTGGGTGCATTTTCACTCCAGGACTCACAGAAACCTTGCCCCATAGAGAAGGCAGCTGGCCTGGCCAGTGGCCGAGCACCCATTGCTGCTGGGTCCCTCTTCCTCCAAGTAGTGCCACTCTGCTTCCCTCTCCCACTGTTTTGTCCAGTGAAAAGAGGTCCAGTGAACTACAGAACTGTAGTTCAGTTTGTATTAAGAAATCACGGTGTTGAAACAGGATCGGGTAAATAAATACCTGATGTCCCCTTCACAGTCTTCTTACACTTTCAAACCAGGAAATGTATGGTTGTCTCAGACCTGTCTGTAAATGTTAATAAGTCAGTTTTGACCTACGTGTTCCAGGTTACCTGGATTCTTGGCAGTGGGTGAAGAAGCCCCCCAGACTACTTGGGGTGTCAGAGTTAATTTGCTGCATGGTTGTGATTTGGGCTATGGAAACAAAACAAGTCAGAATTGCTGTTCCTACTTGTGTCTTGGGATCTTTGAGAGAATCCAGCAAGTTAGACTAGAGGATTCCTCAGCCTGCAATATTATCACCAAAAAGAAGATCCAGTTATATTTTGTATTTTCTCATATATATGCAAAAGTAGGGCAACTGATCGTTAGTGATTACAATAGTGTGCAAGAGGTCCTCCAAACCATTCTGTGACAACTTCCTCTCATCTGATTGTACCCATTCATAATATAGGCTATTTGTAGATATAAAATTCATGGGTTTAAGCATTTACACTCTCTTTAGAAGTCATTCATAAATGAGCACTTCAGGTGAAACACAGCCAAAATGATCCAGTATTACGACATCCCAAACCAAGCCAACATTTATGGAGAAACCACATCCACTGACAAAGTCAAGTTTTTCGGGCTGCATGGTTTTTCTGGAATGAAGAAAGAAGCAGGCTGGATTGCAGAGTACAGTGGTTGGGCACTGCAACCAAAGCAACAGAATAGCTCAGCTCTGCTCCTGGCCAGGGCCTGGCACTTTCATGATTGGCAAATAAGAAACTCAGTTGACCTGGGGAAGAAAAAAAATCTTGCTCTGTGTTTTTCAGCTAATGCTCGGTTTGCCATGAGTATTAGGACTCACACATGCTCTATGACATATCTGGATATCACAGAAAAAAACCCAACTATTAAAGCACATACTGATGAAGATTCAGGAAAACACAACAATGTGCCAAGCTGTTCATCCCCTAATGAGCCTCTCAGCAGGCTCTAAGGGCAGAGGCATCTTCCAGGGCAATGTACACAAGGTATTAGACACCACAGAAGGGAAGGAATTAGAAATAATTTAGGACAACATGCCCTACTCCATGAGGTGCTCTTAGGGCAGTCAAACAGCATCACTCAGAGATTTATGTTATTTTAGGAAGGACAACTCCTGGAAACAGTGCATATTTGAACCACATGGGCAGAAAAAGACAGTCCCATCCAGACAGTTTGAATTAATGCCATGGCCAAGTGTTTGGATTTTAAAATGTCTCTCCCAGTTTCAGACTACCAGATGCCAACTCCCATCTTTCCAAGAGCAGGACTTGACCCTTTGTAGGAGGACCTGTCAAGATCTCTGCTTTAATCATCACAAATGGCCAGAAGAAAAATCAATCTATCATACTGAGAAAAAACTTCTGAGATCGCCCCTCAAGGAGGATTGCAAGTAATCCCTGTGCAAAGGCCCTGTAAAGTGATCTCTTTCAAAATCATATGTATGAAATTAGTTATAATCTGCATGGTAACGACTCAAATTTTCAGCTTGACTGTACAGGGCACAATAAGGAGAATACAGATGGTTCTAAAGCGGGGGGTTCTACATACCCTTTCATTTGGCCATGTTGAGATCCTCACTGCACCTCAAAGGCTGTCCCATGAAAACATGCACAATAAATCGAGGATGACTGTGTTTTTCTGGTAGAGCCTGACCCCATGCCCTTTGTAACTTGTGACTAATCTCTCACTAATTTTAGTGGTGTAGGATCAGCACTTCATAATTTAGGGCCTAATTTTTGTCTGCATGGAGATGCTCTTACATCCTCTAAGTTTTGAACCTAAATGTCAAAAAATGAGCCTACAGCAGGGATGGTTCAAAGAGCTTGCCTTTACAAGCAAGTCGCTCTTTGAGGCACACTGATTCTTTCAATTTTACATAGTTTAATAAAAGCAAACTTTTATTTAACATTCAAGGTACTGCAGAGGGGCAAAGTGTAGTGTGATGGGGGATTTGTCTTAAATACGGGACTTCGTGTGGAGGAATCATATTCCAGTGCCCCAGGGAGCAAACACTGCAACTCTGAGCTGGGACTGGAGATATAAGGGCATTTGATAACAGGGATATTTTTGAGGAAGAAGGAATTTGAGAGGCTATTCCATATGAACAAGGCATGTTGATACACCTTGGATGTAGATGTAGATCTGTGGATGTAGATCATTTCAGGCTGATGGCTGGGTTTGCACAGCCCTGTGCTCTGGGCCCTGTTCTTTACCAGCTTGTGTCTCACTGCACACAGAAATGGAGAGGAAAGGAGAGCTCTGTCTAACAGTGTAACTGCAGAGCAGAGCACACCCTTCTCTCCTGGGGAATTATCCCATGGAAATGCACAGCTAAATCATGAAATTGCTCTTTCTCAAGTACACGAAAAGACTATATTATCCATGATAAATAAATGCTTATCAGATAACAAATGGAATTTTGGATGAAGTGCAAATCATCCTATTTATGCTACTACTGTAAAACCTATCCCTAGACCAGCATCTGTGTTGAAAGAGAGACAAGACAAGAGAAGGCAAAGAACTGTCAAAAAGTGCAAACAAAACAACCTGAAACTGGGATAATGTGGATTGAAAAGAGACAAAATGGAACAGCCAAATTGAGGACTTCAGAGAGCAAATCCACTTACTGGAGGAGGAGAAAAAACAACCTGTTCAGAAAAGGGCAAGTGAAAAGAACCTGTCCAGGAAAAATAAAATGCTATCAATTTTGTATGCAATATTATCAGAAAATTATAATAACAGCAAGGGAGACTTCATGAAAGAGTTGATAAGTGGTCTATCTCCTCTGCTATCTGACTGGATCACCAGCATTATGTTTGTGCTAATAACCTTATCTCTTGTGGCCTAACGTTTCTGATAAGAGGCAAAGCAAATGCTGTGTTTTCTCCTGTTCTTTGCTGTAGCAAAGCAGCTTGCTAAGCTTGTTCCCAGTTCTTCCATAGTCCTCAAAAGTGGGCATCTTCCCAAATGGAATGGGGAGAGGTAAATGGCCAGCTCAGGATGGTTAGGTGATGAGAGTAGGTTTTGGGCCTCCCCCTGGTTCTGTCCCCGACTTCCTGGGATACTTCAGCCAAGTCTGTCCATCTCCTTGCTCCTGTATTTCTACTTAGTCCATAGCAGAGACAGTTTCTGCAGTACCTGACAGCAGACTGGAGTCTTACGTGCAATATATCAGAGCGACACTTAGATACCAAAGGAGATCTTGTCCCACCAATCTGAGAGCCATGAGATAGGCAAGACTGCTACAGTCCTGTCTGCTGTGACCTGTTCAGCAACTGGAAAGAGAACCCAGGAGTCCTGCTCCTGAGTTCCTCACTCTTGCATCACTGGAAAATATTTTGTGTACAACCCTGTTAATTAAAACTTTACTAGTAGACACTTGAAGTAATGAAAACCAATACACACCTGCCAGGTCTACAGACATTCTCTTCAGTGAAACTATTAGATCAACATACACTAAAATCTGGCCTGTAAATGTTTTGGCCTCAGGGCTTTTCTCATAGTACATTAAAAAAAATGTCAACCCAAGTTAATCCTCCTCCTAACAGTTGGTAGATATGGTTTATCTGATCGAAACAACAGGACAAAGGGATTTTACTGACTTAATTTTCATTATCATTAAAGTAAATGTTTTTGCATCACTGAAAAAAAAAAGTTGTTGGAAAGTCATCTTGTGCTGTGGAATAGAAATTGTCCCATACAAATCCTGATTCAATATTATTATACACTACTGTAAACACTATGGTGTTGATTCAGAGAGACTGGGTGAACTTACATTTCAGTTAGTCTGTTCATTTGTTTCTAGTTCCTGCTGGGGCAGTTGAATACCAGCTGCTGACTCTTCTGGTTATGCTCCCCTTTCCCTAAGCCTTCAGGCTCTTGGATCAAGCAGCACTGCTGAGGACATTCCATGTTCCATGGTTGTTTTCTCCTGCTACTTAGTTTGTAATCCCACCTCCTCCCACAGAAAAATACAGGTAATGAGACAGCTGCATTAAAACTTATTAAAACCTTTACCTTATTTGTAGTTGACTGACCAC
Organism: Neodrepanis coruscans; assembly: GCA_013400695.1. Taxonomy (NCBI): domain Eukaryota; kingdom Metazoa; phylum Chordata; class Aves; order Passeriformes; family Philepittidae; genus Neodrepanis; species Neodrepanis coruscans. The sequence goes on from VYZS01060321.1 coordinate 12,004, forward strand.
TGAGTTCGTCCTGAGCATAAGTTTAAATATGTAGATTCAGCCCTGTACAGGAAGGAAAATATCGCAGGTAGATGAAGTAAACCACACAAATAAACCTGTTCTCAAGAGCTCTCTTAGGAAAGGGAAGTCCTGCACAGCACAGACCTTGCTAAACAGTTACCCCTACTCACTTGCTCTCATTAGGATAAAAGTATGTTACTAACGAATGAAAGGCAAAATCCGACTCATTCCCAAAATGGGAAGTCAAGGCTATGGGCAGCTCTCTCAGGAGGAGCCTGTTCAAACTAATCTCGTATTTCATTCCACCTTGAGGTAGTTGCCCACTGCCTTGGCTTTGCTGCTGGTACAGCTGCACCAGGGATTACAATGGTAATCCTCTTGTCCCATTAGCCCTGCCCAGTGCTGAGTGTGTATTCCAAGACCTGGCACATGGCTGTGCTGTACATCTCAGGGCAATACCCTAACTGCTTTACTAGTGAACACAGCACAGATAGGTAAAACACAAAAAATGTTTGCACAAATCTCTGAAAGCGCAGGCACAGAGAGGAGAAACTTCCTTTCCATGGCACTGCTTCTTGGCCCCATAAAAAGGGATCATTAACTAAAATCCCTTGGCCTCCCAGGCTTATCTCTCTCTGTAGGGCTGTATTTAGGAATAGAAATGGGATCTGGCAATTTTTAAAGATTCAGATTCCTTAATCATTCATGGTGGGAGAATGTCACTGAATGGGGATCCACACATAAGCCCCCAAGATGGGAAAATACAGGGAGCTTTTGGTTGCTAAGGAATAAATGAGGTTAAATAGAGCACATATCCTTTCCTCAGTGCCTGTCTGGTGGGAATGAGAAGCCCTGGGTTTGGTATGCAGTGGTTTGGTGTCTCTAGAAACATCTGAATGTCAAGACAGGACTGTGACTTTGAACATTGTTCTGCACATTTCTGGCTGCAAAACCCTGTTTCCTTCCATCCTCTCACCATGAAAATACCTCTCCCCATGACATGATGGGGGAATCCACCTTCCAGTGGGTTAAGAGATTTATTTCACAGCAGCTGTGACAGGGGTGTAGGTAGAACGTACGTGTGCCATTACAGAGCAACAGAGCCCAAAGAGCAGCTGCTCTGTACACACCTGCCATGGGGACCTGAGGGAGGGCAGTGATTTATCTGCCATCATCAGTGGAAAAAAGTATGTACCAATCAGGCACAGTCACCCTCTATTTTTTTCCAACTCTTCTATGAAAGCTGTTCCCTTCTCCCATTCTCCCCCTTGCTTTTAGCCTATTGCAGTTGGATTGTGCAGGATGTGAAGCCACAGTCAGTTCTCCATGACAGAGGACAAGATGTTTAAATCTACTAGAGGCATTCAGCCCAGATGGAAGGCAGCCTCCTTCCCATGCAGCTTTGGATACCAAACACATGCAGCACTACAGCAGGAACCTGGCCCATTTTGAATCCAAATGTGCAGATCAGATTTCTGCTTAAAAATACTTACACACAGAGAAACAAGCCAAAAATGGTGGTGTGGAAACAGGAGAAGCAATACTATAACACAGCCATGCTTATGGACTTTTCTTCGGTTTTCTCTCGTAGGTTTGTCTTTTTTGTTGTTCTCTGTGTAATCTACACCTGTCTGAGTCTAATGAGCTAAATGAGTGTAGGAGCCTCAGCTGGGGGGCTGTTGGCTCAGCAGCCACAGCTGCACACGGGAGCAGGGACACATCCTGGGATGGCTGGGCGGAGTGAAAAGGGTGGCTCCAGCTGCAGATCTCCAACTGTGGGAAAGATGAGGGCAGGCTGAGGCTGCTCAGGCCTGTGGCTCAGGAGGACTCAGCACTCACAGCTATTCATATCCCCCTATGCACAGTTAAATGGGGCTTAGACCTTCTTTGATATAGCACTCCTTGATATCAAGCTGCTGAGGGAATTTTAGCTGTTTGCCAGGCTGAGGAAGAGGCAGGGCAAAGGAATGCAGAATCCAAATGCAGGGTGAAAGGAAAGGCAGTTTGTGGGAAATAGCTTGAGGCTGTGGAAAATACTCATCCAGACTTTCACGAAGTGGGATTTGCACATCAGCAGAGTGTGTTTCGCAGTGTCATACACATCTGTCTGAATACAGAGTATTCTGTACACAGACTGATGGTGAACTCAGCACAACTAAATACACACAGGGGCCTTACCCAGTAGGAGTCAGATAGGAAAACAGAAAGTAAGTTTTATTATGGGTGGAATTAAATGAGCTAGAACTCAGCTTTCCAGACAGCAGGATCTGGCCTCCTTTCTTACCAGGCATGGGTGCACAGAAGAACATGTAATGGTGCCTGTGGATGAGTTTCTACATCCTCTGGTAAAGTTTTGTCTCTGATTATAATTTTCAAGCTGGGATCTTCCCCAGGATGCAGGAAAGGTAGCTAGAAAAATCTAATGACAAGCTCACTGGCTTCAGTTTGCTGTGCTGCCAGGTGTACAGTCCCACAGAGGGAGCTGAGGGGCTGCCAAGCAAAAATGTGTGAAAAGCACCAAGTGGGATTGATGGGTATAAACAACACAGCATAAACTGCATCATCAAAACTTGCCCCTCTTGGGGTAGTGTGTGTTCAGCAGCATCACTAGCAGTATTCAAGAATAGATACAAGGAAGCACATTATCCACTGCAAACTCCAGTGGGAGGCAGAGTTACACTAGGTTTGGGCAGATGGAGGAAGCTGGTGTTTGACCAGGGAGGAAGGAACCATGATAAGTGACCCAAACGGCAGTGCTCATCTAAGGTAAGAGCAGGCTAGTGGATGTCTATCCTAGGAAAAGTTATAAGGAGCACAAAAGCCAGCTAATCATCACAAAGTCTTTGCTATTTAGCTGTAACTCAATTTAAAAGTAGCCAACTGAGACCTAGAGATGCCTCAATATGCTTAGTAGAGAGAAGTTTAGATGGGAGGGTGGCAGAAACTCTCCCATGTGTTCCTGAACGCAGGCTGAACCAATCCAGAAGTCCACCCAGAGGTGGCTCTTCCTTGAGCACAAGCTCCAAAGAGGCTGGATCCAGAATTATTTCATGGGAAGCATTTTGGATGTTGAGTCAGCACTGCGACTCCTGGTAGCCCTGAATTTTCCATGGATGATTCCTATGGGCTGAACAGGACTTGTTTATATGCTACAGCCCAGCCCAGCCCAGCATGGCAGGATTACAGGCAACACAAAAAATAAACAGGCACCATTGTGTCACTCAGACTGGCCCAAATGCTGTGGAGTCGCTGCCAAGTGAGGTCACTTAAGCAAATACGTTGAATGGGTTTAAGAGACAGCTCGACATTTTTATGAGGAGAAAGGAGATTTGCAGATGCAATGACAAAGCAAGGAGGTGCATTTGAGATAAACTTAAAGGGCCAAACTCATTGGGCCAAGTGGCCATTTCCTGCCTCACAATTCTTTGCTTCCTCACATCTATTTACAGAGGAGATCATGCCGTGGTCCACTGCTTTGGAATAGGTCTGTGGCAGAGCACAGGGGGATCATTACCAAGGAAAACACTCCTCATGGAGGAGATGGCTGAAAATGGTCAGTAGAACAGTCCAGTTTGAGTCAAGGTTGCTCCTGGGATTAGATTTGACTGTCACGTGAGTCATTTAAAAATTCCTCACTTTCTGCCCGAGAACAAATAAGGACAAAGTGACAGATGGGAACAGGTCACCAAACTAGTAAGCCCCTGAAGGAATCATTCCTCCTGGGATGTACCAAGCTGGCACTACAGAGACACCATTTCTGGGCATGGTGGAGAAAGAAATTATGGCATTATGTGCCTGGGACTATGGAGCTCCATCAGGGCCACCATGAGTATCTGCTAATAGTATTTTCTTTATTTTATGAAGTATTCTTAACTTTATGGAATGAAATACTATCAACCATCAACACACAAACTTTCAAAGACCTACTCTATGAAATCTGGCAGAAAACTAGGTCACAGCAGGAAGGACATTCTTGTTATAAATATTTGATGAAAGGAAGGGAATTATTTGCAGAGCTCAATTTCTTGGGACAGGTTCTGGATCTCCATTGCATCTAGCCTAGATCATCTCACTAGAATTCTGAAATAGAAGATTGTTAGGCCTCTGAAACCTCACTCCTTATTCCACTTCACTTTCTGGATCCTCTCAGAAGCACATACTGACCTGAGGCAATGAACTCTCAAAAATCATATAATTTTGATAAGATTCACAGTCCCCTTTCTAGACAAATGTTGTTCTCTTCGAAATCTGTTTTATTAAAACCCTTTTCCCAGCCATAATAATCAAAGCACTTCTGTTCAAAGAAATTCAGCTCACTGAAAACACCAGTTGAGCCTTCCAGCCCCTTGCCATGACTGCTCTCGTAATTACCTCAGTGTTCTTTTTGGAGCTGGCAGTGGAAAGAGGACATGCCACAGGGATGTCTCAGTTTGTTTTTCACTGCTGCTGCCATTTATGTCTGGCAGAGCCATTCATGCCCAGCCCAGAGTGAAGCCTTCCAGGCCTTCAACTTCTCCCTCTTTTTCTGATAGGAGCAATTTTGTTCTTGTTCTTGTTCCTGACCAACAGGCCATCCATAGTGAAAAGGGAGGAGAAAGAAATGATGCAGTATGATGTCACAGAAAATAAGAGATACACTCATTTTTTAATTCTATCCTGTGTTAATGTCATTGTCAACTGACTTCATAACATATATCTCCATGGCTTTGGAACAAGAAACTCTTTTGATAGAGAACTGTACTCTTAACTAATACTTTTCTAATAATTTTTTAAAGTCAGAGCTTTCCTCTTCTTTTTGACATAATAGTATTCAGTCACGTTGCTAATGCTCTCCCTTGGTAAGGACATATCCAATAGCTTCTGCAGGAACAACCATGACAGGCCTCTGCTGGCCCCTGCTGTGGCTCTGTGTCTCCCTGCTGGCCCAGACCAAAGGGTAAGGAGCCAAACATGCTTCAAGTTTACTTCCCATCTTCTTCCAGCTCTTACTCACTGTGGCAGGACTGGAAGTAGAATTCTCAAAATGTTCTTTCATGATCCCTCTGTCCTGGACAGAGGAGCAGTATGAAAACACTGGAGACTCCTTTCAGAATCTGTTTCCAAAGGGTTTTCTGGCCCAACCTTGCAGGAATAGGCTGTTCAGATTTTCAGAGTCTTATGTCACCCGTTCTCCAAATCTCTTGTGTACTGTCCCATCAGTAGTTTGGTGTGTGGGAAAAATTCAAAGCCATTTTCCCCAGCTAGGTGGTGGGTCTGTACTGACACTGTTACAGGTTCTGTTGATAATTTTTAAGAAAAATTGTTTCTTTTGGTCTTTGAAAATAATGAAAAATTTGTCACATCTTGGATCAGTTCCTCCATCTCCAACAGAAAAAGGCACACGTACACACATGGACAAAAGACTCAGATGAAAACAATTTATTATACAGCTTCCATGAACTTTCTAACTTTAAGCTCCTTTATCTTCTGAGCATGTGTCTCCAAGGCAACCATTTAAGTACCAAAGGTTTTCCAACATGCTGCATTTCACATAATCTATCTCTTTTTCCAGAGTTTGACTTTAGATCCTTGCCTAAATACCTCAGAACTATTTAAAGAAAGGAGAGCAAAGAAAAAGAAAATAACTGTGCTGTATTTTTAGCAAACAAGCAGTACTGACTTACATGAAAGTGCTATGAAGAAATTCTCTGACTGTAATCATTTGGACAGAGGTAAATTATTATTGACGCAGAGCAAAAGGCTGGAAATAATTGAAATAAATGCTAAACTTATCTGACCCGTCCCCTTTCCCTGTGTCTCCTGGGTCTTCAAACTGGGTTAGAAGTCTCAGGAGGGCTGTGAATGTCTGTTACCCCTTGCTTCTGATGGAGCTACAAATACCTCATGATGAAATGTGTTGCTCTTGTCATTTTTGTTTCTTTTCTGTTGAAAAACAGAAATATCCTTAGAAATAAAAAGGAGCATGAGAGAGCTGTCTGGCCTTTTCTGGCTTGACAGCAGAATTTAGTTCATGTTGATCAGAGCTCGGAGCATGGGTGGGTTTGACTGTGATCATTAATATCTTAGAAACAGAACTAATATTGCAGAAGTTAGAAAGTACAGCAGCCCTGCTGTCCTTTTCTGTTGGCAGCTATCAGGTTTACTACCCTTATCTCAGCCCAGAGTTGATCTTTATCCCCTCTACCTAATTGAGGCTGTAGATAAAGAATCGTATTTTCCCTCTGGTGCTCTATCAGTTCCTCCAAGGCAAAAGCTCAGAGGTCTGATAGCTTAAAGAGGGAGATCTTTGAGCTTCCTCCCCTAGTGGAGGCCATGAGAGCATATTCAGTCCTCTGTTGGGAACAACAGAGGGACTTTTCTAGGATGAAAGTCATGCTACTTCATTTCTGTTGTCCATCTTTGTATCAATCCATGAGGTGAAGCTAATGCAACTTGTGTTCTGCAGCACTGCACCTTGCAAAAGAAAATCCCAGAATACTGACCTTAGATTTTGAGTGACATGTTAATTATTCCAAATATACAAAAACAAGATCAGTTTTGAAACACAGGTCACTCTGCAAGAGATACTCAGTCCTTCCCAAATTAGAGTTCTACAGATTCATTCCACTAGGGATAAAATACGAAAAACTGAGGCATTTTCAAATAATGAAGAAAGTTGTGATCTAGGTCTGATATTCTATAGCAACAACAACAACAAAAAAATCCACTAGCAAATTATTCTCTGAGTAGCAGATCCAAGGAACCAGACTTGCTTCAGATCTGTGGTTTTGTCCTCTTAACTCTCACAAAAGTGCACTGTCAGAACTGCACCCTGTGACCTCCATGGGCCTCAACAGGGCAAGATCAGCTTGTGCTGCCATCATGCTGGGAAAGCGTGCCTGTGGCTTCCAGGCACTGTGCAACAGCCAAGTGCTGCCTGCCTTTGCCTCTTATCCCAAATCCCTATTTTCACAAAAGTCATGGAAGTTCTGTTATCTTTGTGTCGTTCATTGTGGTTTTAGATTTTCACATGTGATGAACCAGAAAATAAAATCACGTTCTAAGGCCAGATAATAATAATTTTAACCAAATTTTCCAAGTCTATAATGTAATTAATGTTATCAAATAGAGAAACTGCATTTCAGAAAACCCTGATTTGGAATTAGGATATAAGGAAAGGAGCTGGGGAAGTGGCGGTGTGTTAGGTCAAACAGATTGTTGAGACAGGCACCGAGTCTCTCTTGTTGGGTAACATCTCTCACTGCTGCAGAAGTGGAGTGCAGGTGCTTGGATGTAAAGTAGGAAGGATTTTGTATGTTACTACCATTAAACTAGGATTATGCTGTAAAGCTGGGGTGTGACTGAAGTCATCTTTCTCTTCTTCATAAAGAGAAAGGCACACAGAACAAGGAAAAAGCTTCATCTGGGCACAGTGGATATAAACTTTATGTACTGTAACTAACTATTTAACCTCTGCAACCTCATCTATCTGGAGACCAGTTCACATAGTATCCATGAAATGAAGGCCTCAGGCAAATGGTTTGTTGAGTGTCTGTGCAGACTTTCAGACATACACAAAACATCATGAGAAATACATGGCTCAGAAAGCAGAAATGGATTTATAGAGAAAGGGACAGATCTGCCAAGCCCACCCCTGTCCTGGGACCTCTAGTAAGCATAATTTTCTTTGTGTAAGAATAGAAACCCTTTTTATTACACTTACCCACAAGTGATCCGTAATGACTGAGCCCAGAAGAGTTTGTTAGGGAGGTAAAGGCAGAAGGCATTTGCATTTTCATAGTTTTTCATTCTCCCATATGTTCTTACTTGGGCTTTTCCAACCATCACAAATCCTCCTTTGTAGATCTGATGAAGTTGGGACACCCATTAGCTGAAATCCAAAGAGGATTTTTGATCATGGAGAGTGGGGTTTGTTCCTTGTAGAAGACAAGTGATCTGCATCTCTTGTTCACATTTCAGTAATGTGGAGGACTGAAACAATAAACCTTCTTTCACCTGACTTGACACAGCAAACCACTCTGTGCTGGTGGTAGTGGTTTCACAGTGTAACAGTAAGGAATTTACCGGTGTTATCGGGAAAGATGTCAAAAGAACACTGAGTTAGCTGGAATGCAGGAGGTAGATGCCTTCCAGTTGCCAGCAAGCCTCTCTCAAGGAATAACATTTAATGGACTGCCATTATTGGCGACCATTTTCCCCATCAGTGATGGAGAGCCACCAGCAGCAGCTTTTACAGTACTCCATGCTCCACAGAGGAGCATGGCAGGAACATCATTCAGCCAAGCCTGACAAGCATTTAAACCAGATCCCTTTACAAATGGAAAGAAGTCATAAAATCTGCTGTGAAACCTTAGTCCTAGCTTCAGCTGTCAGTGACTTTAATGGTAAAAGTGCCCTGTCTTCATTATAGGAGCCTTTTACTCCATTGTCTAATTCCCCAAGGGACTGGGAGAAGATTGATCCCACAGTAGCACTTCAACTAGTAGCAGAGCAATAAAAAAAGAGAAAGGAATAACAAAAAAAATCCCATGTGCTAAACAGCAGCCCCTCTGCTGCTGCCTTTCAGCACAGGCAGGTGCTTATGGGGTTTTCATATTCTCTTTACAGGAGCACTGCAGTAATGCTCCTCTCGGGATGTGTGGAGCCCTCAGCCAAAGGAGGACCTGCCTGTACCTGTAGAGAGGAAAATAATTCCTACTCCTCAGTGACAAGCCAAAATTCTTCACGAGTATGTGCTAGGAATTAAAGACCCAGCCCTTTAAAGAGCAATAAATTTGTACCAGGGATGTTCTTGGCCCAATAGCAAGAGTAAATTGACACTTTCTGGTGCTGCAGCCTCCTGCCAAAGGTGGGGAAGAAGTAACCCAGGTAATAATAAAGTGATCTCAAAGGGGTTTTTCTGTAGCCTGGCTTTCGCAATGAAAGCCAAATTCCAGCCTTGCGTGAGTCTCTCCAACATTTCTTGGAGCTAAAATACTGTGCTTCATTTATTACAAGCTGATCAGAAGTGTTTCCAACACTCTCAGAAAGGAAAAGACAGAAAGAGGGAGCAAAAAGCTGGAAGGGAGAGAGACTGAGCAGCCACAGCCCGGTGTGGGTGCAGCACCCAGCACATTGTAGGGATTGCATGGAGACCTGGGCGGAAAGAGCCCGTCCATCACCTGCTGGGACCTGATCCCACCTGAACCTGTACAGACAGAGCATCAAGCTCATCAGCTGGGGGACAGGGCCAACCCATCTAATGCTTTTATGCAATGCTACATTCTCCTGAGTGACAACTGGGAGACATACCCTGGAAAAATAGAGGAGCATCTACCAGTCATGTGGGAGTTGGTGCACCTTCCTCATCTCCCTGTGCTAGGAGAGATATCTCCACAGCATTGCACATGCACAGCCTCTCCTGGTGTTTTGAGAAGAAGCTGTTCAAATATTTTGTGAGTGTGAAAACACACAGGTTGAGGATGGTGACAGGGCACTGAAGGCTGAGTGAGGGACCAACCTGCTGACAAGGGAGTGGAGGAGGACTGACAGGTCCTGTGGCCTGCAGCCCATATGGGGCTGAATGGCAGCTCAGGGGAGTGAGAATTGACATTCTCCTTTTGAGTAGGGGGTAGGGAAGAGACACTGCTCCAGCCTGTGCCTTCTACAAAAAAGCAGTATTTAGATTTCTTCTCCCAGAGGGCTGAAGACTCCTGTAGCCCCAGCAGCTGAACAAAGCCCAGGCTCTGGCCCCAAAACCTTTGCAGCTCCAGAGTTCTGCAAAGGAGATGGCTGGAAGGGGTGAAGACTGGCTTTGAGTTTGAGGCAGCTCTCTCCCTCTGCCCCAGGTTGTGTCCAACACTGCCAGCCCCCAGCCCGGGGGGACGTGACAGGGGCTCAGCACCCCAAGGAGGCAAGGGGCTCTCACCCTCCTGAGTACTGTGGCTGGATGTGCTGCATCCTTAGGGAGGGCTCACCCAAAAATGCTGGTAAAGGGTGAGGCAAGGGAGGGGCTTCTGTGTGGGAAATGAGCTGCAGCTGCTCCTTGGACTCAGTGTCAGCCAGAGCTGGGAGCTGTAAATGATGCCTTCCTGGTGACCCCAGATTCTGCCATTGTAGGATGGTGTTTCTAGAATCTCCTTTCAGGGTCCCACAGAGCTGATGGCTTTGCTCTCATTCCCATTTTTCTGTTAGGGGCCAGGTGTAGCATCAACTTCTCCCAGCCATCCTCTGTGGGTTTTTTTGCTCAGAGCTGAGAGCAGTACAAACCTTTTCCATGCATGGAAAATCATTTCATGGCTCGTGAAAAAGCAATTTTAATGAGATAAAAGTGCCCTGGGAAAATCCCATGGACAGGAGCCAGCAGTTCCTGAGAGATAGAGATGCCTCTTCTACATCTCTGTCTGCCCATGTGCTTGCTTTTAAGATTATTTATAAACAAGTTCCTCAATTGATGGAATCACTTCTCATGCATAGCACATAAGTTTATAGATAGCTTGAGCAGTTCAGACCTCGTGTACAGAGCCAGGACAAATGATGCATGAGGAACTCGGTGCTCTGGGCAAAGGATGGTTAAAACACAACAGCCTTGCTGTGCTCAAGCAGGGCCTACTCTTTGCCTGGAAATGGTCCTGTGAGTCTTGCAATGACATTGCCTAACCCAGATGCACCAGACTTGAGACCCATATTTAGTTTTTCCCCACTCCCAATGATATGAGCATTTCTGCACAGGCTTCAAAGTGATGTAAATGAGAGGAGTCCTCTGCTCAGCTGTCATGTACATCAGTGTTATCTTTATGCTGAATTTATTTCAGTGGCTTTTCTTTTGTCCTGGGAGGACAGGCTCTTTATGATCTGCCCAGCAATCTGCCACACATTGGAATCTATGAAAAAAAGCAATTTGAATGCCAAGGGTCTGGCTCCTCACCTATGGAAATGTGATAATCCAAGTTATAGGGCCAATTCCCTCAGTCTTCCCACACCTTCACCTCTGTTCCTTTGCGTAGAAGACAAAGCTGCAGTATCAGTTACACACTGGGATAAGTTAGTCAGGAAACAGCTGCTGTGGGGATATCTGACAGGGTTTGGCATTCTGTGGGTGTGTGAGCTCTCCAAACCCGCAGAGATGCCATGTGCTGCAGGAAGAGCACTAAGTAAGAGTTTATAGAGAGTGGCATTACCCAGAGCCCTCCACCTCCACCTGCCACCATCTCTGCACCCTCCCAGGGCTCCTGCAGGATCCCTGCTGGGATCAGTTCCACACTTGTGCGTCTGCCATATGCCAAATCATAGGGCTTTGCCCTTACACCTCTTTTCTCTCCTCACACTGCAGGCTGAGACCAGCTTCCTTGGGTGGCTCTTTATTAGAATGGTCACTTTCCTCAGCTACAAATAACTTGATGCATGGAGGGAGGGAGGTGACATGACTATATCCAACAGCCTCCATTCTCCTGTGCTGAATGGGACCTTAATCTTCACTGCTTTGTGTGACTTCCTTCCACTCTCTTGTTTGCTTCACTGGTGTGACTTTACCTTCTATCTGCAAATAGCATAGAGAAATCTCTTGTAAACAGGGGGACATGACATTTTTACAAGCAGAGTTCAAGAAGCATGCATAGCTATTTGCTTTGGAGTCCATAGGCAAACTAGACAATCTGAACAAATGGTGTATTTGTCTTTGCCCCTGGAGGGAGCTACATTGGCCCAAACACTTCAGATTTTCAGTAAGGGCAGCACAAAGGAAATCGTCCTGAGTTCTCCACATTTTGTTCCTAAAAGCCACACAGCTTCTTGTCTGTGTGCAGGCTCCCTCCTGCAGATTTTCACCCGGCTGGATTCCTCATTCTGGTTGCAATCCCCTTGTGAGGATGAGCCTCTGATGCCATGCAGCTCTACAAGGGCTTCTTGTTACTTGATCAGGCTGGGAGGGTAATTCAAGCAGAAAATATACCTGGCAACCTGGAGTCCTAATTCCTTTCCCTGTCCAGTCAATGGGTGATATGTTACTGCTGTCATAATTCTTCTTTCTTGAAAGTACTGTGGGGCTGCAGTGAGAAATTGTGCTTGTTGGATGTGGTTGCTCAAAAGTGTATTCCAACCTCAAATAACGTTTACCAGACAAACACCATCCTTGCACCTTCTCTGGGAACACATTTGTAAAAGAGGCTGTTTGTACCAGCTGTAGCTTTTCAGGACACAAGTCCTGGTCTCAGTGAGTCTCATTCATCTTTCCTTTGCTCTATCATGGATTTAACAGTCAAATACAATTAAAGAAGCTTCAAAGATACTTTCATAGTGTGAATAATGATAGAGGGATTGGTGAGCAAGGAACACACTGAACCAGGAGGGCTGAACCAACAAGCTGCTCTGTCACCTTGGACATCTTTCCACCTCTCTCTGCCCTGGCTGCCTCAATTATTCTTTATTCATCTTCCCTGTTTAGTGATGAACTGGTTCTTATTAGGAAGCTATATAATCCTAGTGTAGTGATATACAAACTTTCATTGGGGCCTCAAAGTGTTACTGAAGTAATGAATTTTTTTGTGTTATTGATGCTATTTGTTAGGCTTGTATGTAAACTGTCCACAGCAGCACTGGCTGTTTCTATAGTGCTCACAGGACAAATAAACACCCTCTGCTCCACTGCAGGGCCTGCCAGCCCAGCCCCTGCAGTGCCTTCAGAGACCAAGTACCTTCAGCAGGGCTTGCATGAGGAGAAACCATTCCTTTGTCACCAATGTCATAACTTAGCACAGTTGATTTATTGCTTCCTGAGCCCCTCTCTCCCGTTCCAGAGTTATCGTAGGCCAGGCGTGGTGTGCACTCCTCGGCAGGGTGACTTAAACCAGGACCAGTTCCTGTCGTCTGCGTCAAAAGGAAGGAGATCAGGTTTTATTAGAAACAGCATGTGGAGATTCTGAGCAAAACCAGTGTTATGAGTGTGGTTCTGCCACTGTGGGCAGGGAGGACGAGGAGCACTGGCACAGGCTCTGTCTGAGCTGGGCAGGCTGGACTGGGCTCACATGGTGCTCAGCTTCCTGAGGGGGTGGGGAGGGAGAGACAACCAAATGTGGAATGGATCAAACATTTTGCCTTCATGTGCCTTTAGTGGAAAATAGACTTTTTTGCCTCTACCTGGAAATCCCCAGAAGCAACATCTTTTTTTTTTTTAAACTTTTCCCTTAAAAAAATTCTGCTCTCCAACCACTAAAAAGAAATTAATTTTTTAAAAAATCAAAGTTAAAACAGTAAAGTATTTTTTCTTGGGCAGCAAATGAAATTCCAACAATTTCTTAACCAGATACTTTATAAAGCCAAGTTTTTCCTCACAGTGTGTAATACATAACACATGATACATAATATGTACCTGTGTAACAGCACCAGGGTCTTTTTTGTGTGTGGGTGACATTCAGTACAAATGCAAGTAGAAAACTCATCTCCAGCAGAAATGCTGACAGCTTTATAAGTATTGATCTCACTCTCACTGGGGTTTGTCTTGATACTTGTTTCTTTTCTTGGAGCAGATGGGTTTTCCTGATTGAGTTTGGAATGTGTATTTATTGGTCCCATTGCCCTAGGGACTTACATTTTGGCAAGGAAAGGAAAGCTGACGCCAGTAGACAAGAGAGGGTCTGAAAGCACTCCTGGTAGGTTTGGAGGGATGAGCAGCATAGTTAGCAAAGTTAAATGGTTTTATATGACATGGTTGTCTGCAATTGCAGAGGACTAGACTCAACATGCAGAGCATCTCTCCAGGCCTGGTTGCCAACTTGGGCATGTCATTTGGGTTCGGCTGTAAGTGCAGCCCAGAGAGCCCCTCTCCACACTACTGTCTGCCACCAACTTGCTTGGGCAAATCACTTCCTTGCTCAGAGATGCTCAAAGAGGAAATAGCATTAACATCAGTTGAACTTTCTTTCTGTAAGCTGGTGTGAGCTGCTGTGTTGACAGCTCTGTTTCAATCTGTTTCAGTGTGATCTGTCTGCCAGGGACATCCACACAAGAGGCTGAGCCTCTTGGACCTCCAGTGTAAACTGGTACCTTGGGTTAAAGTGGTGATGGTGGAGACAAACTCTTCAAAGCCAAATCTGCCTCACCTAGATGCCATCTTCTAAGCTGAGCAATTGTGTATTGGGCAACTCCCAGTAAGGCTTTGCCAGGCTTAGGCTTTCTCTTAACAGCTATTTTTAGGGTTGATACCATAAATCCCAGTCTCTCCCTATTGCTGCTGCTTCTTATCTCCTTAAATCATGCGTAGTAGCAGCTGTTTGGCTCTACCTCTGACTTCTCCCTCTAAAGGGAAGGCAAGCTATTTTGAAATGTAATCCTTTTCCTCTTTTTTTTGGCTGGGAAAGACCTGACCTGCAAAATGTAGGCCACTGAGTGACACCACTTTCCTGGTACCTCCAAACTCCAGCCCTGCCATGGGGTCAGGGGAAGGATGGTGAGTTGTGCCAGTCCTGGTGTGTCCCTGCAGAGCGCAGCCGGTGCAGCCTCATCTGGGTTCTGAGCTGCCAGCCCTGAGCACACAGTGCCAGGAGCAATGGCAGGAGGCAGCTGCTCCCCAACTCCTTGTGTTTACTGAAGGCAAGCAGGCTCCTTAGCTGGGCTGTGCTGACTGCACCCCAAAGGTGCACTGTGCTCTCCAGCCTTGATTTCCTCCCCTCTGCCCTGGGCCCTCGCAGAGGTCCATGAGCAGTGCAAGCTCTCAGCACTGGGACTATCAGGCCAGGTTGACTAAGAAGGTCGTGTTTTGATTGTTGAGGTTTGGAGAAGTTCTGGGGTTTTTGAGGATTCAAAGAGCGTCAGAGCTTGGCCTGTTGCGTCAGGCCCGCTGCGTCACTCCGGATATTGAGGCGGGTGCTCAGGTGTTGGGTCACTGTGCCTTGCTCCTTTTGGTGTCAAATTCTTTATGATTCATGTGTTGCCATAACACCACTTCCCATTAAAAACCTGGGATAGTGACCCAGCTCATCTTCCACCAAAGCACCTGGCAAAAGGCCCAGCTGCCTGTCTCGCTTTCACCAGCGACCTGCACGCTGATGGTGCAGCTTTCCACCAGCCCCTTCCTCACAGGACTCAGGAGCTAGTGGCTGACTAAGGGTGACTCACATGGCTTAAAGTACCTGGTAGAGTGGGAGAAGAGACCCAGCCTGGGTGGCTCTCACAGCATGTTTGGGAAGGGGTGTGTGTGTCTCATGGGAACGCATGTGCAGGTTGGCCCGCGGGCTCACGGGGTATGGCTGTGGGTGGGAGTGTAGGTGCATTTTTGCAGCTCCCTCTGCTACTGTTTGTTCAGCTAACACAGTTGCTTTCATTCAAGAGCTAGATCACAAGGGGATAATTTGCAAATAGCAACTGTATGTTAAATACTAATTTGTATATACATGTTTGGGTTGCTTTCCAAAGTCCATTTATCATCTCGGTCCCCGTGCATCTGCTGCTACAAGGCTTTCTGCCAACTCAGCAGAATGGGAACTCCAGCTAACCCTGCTCACACTTGTCTTGCTCCCAGCACCTCCAGATGAGAACTGAAAATGGCTGGGTCTGCCATGAGATGAGCCACACTAGAGCTAAGAGCATGTAAGGGTTTCTATCCAACAGAAAATGCTGAACGTGTAAAGTTTATCTGGGCTTGCTGGAGTCTGTACCCATCTCCTGTTGTTATTTTTCTAAACTTGGAAAAACAGCCCAGGAAGAGGAAATGGCAGAAATCATTAATTTCTCAGGACTCCTAAACTTGGTACAAATTCTGGATATACAGAGAAGGCTGATGTGAGACCCTCAGTCTCTGCCAGGGCATCAGCCTGCGGATTTGCAGTTCTGTTTATTTCCACTGGAGCTTCCACCAAAAAGCACAACTCCATGTTGTGCTCAGCACAGGCCCAGAGCCAGCCACTTCCCTGCAGGGTTGAGGTGCTAAGTTATATCTGGACCAATATCTAATCTGAGCAAGTCTAAAACTAACCATGAGAAACAACAGCCCTGCTATAAAACAGATGGAGGCAAATTTACTACTATTTCCTAAAAACCATTTAGGATCAAATCCAAACAGTCTCTGCTGCCTGTGAGCATGCAGATGGTGTAATTGCCAGCACCACCAGTTGCACAAAGCAGATCAATACAGCTGAGCCCAGAGCCCATTTTCTGGGGCGACTGGCATTGTGTGTGAAGTGGAATTTCCTGTAAACCAAGTGGCCCTGCAATAGAAAGAAATGTCCAGGAAACAGCTGCACACATGCAAAGCACTTTTACTACTTGCCTGATGTTTTCTTCAGCATCACGTTTTCATAATTTTTTTTTTAATGCTTAAATCCTGTGCAAACAACCTTTTTCTCACCAGCTTCCTGTATGACAGTAGCCAAGAGAAACAGCTTCATTTGGGGTGATCCATTTTAACCACACACCATATTGTCTGGGAATATGGGGACCAGGGATTATTCAGTTGAGGCTGAAAAATGTTAATATTTTATCAGCCACAGAGTAAACAGATAAAGCGGAAACCACTTTATATTTTTCTGAAATGTTAATAATGGGCTGATAATCTCCAAAGCCTACATACTTCCTGTGATTCAAAAGGGACTGCCTGTACTCAACATTCATGGTGCAGACCTGGCACAAGATACACACCCTCTTCAAGAAAGGATACTGTTGGTCTGGATGGGAACATGGCAAAGAAACCAAAACACTGCTTTCTACAGTTTCTTCATGGACATTGGAAAGCCACAGGGAAAAGCAGACAAGGGGACCAGCAACCCTATGTATCTGCCTGGAGCCTGAGCCTCACAGCACTTTAGACCTGGGAGTCAGCAGCACCAGTCTGAAACCTACAAAGACCTGTAAGTTGCTTGGCACCTGTGTAAAGTTTATCTTTAATTGTTGAATTGTGGAAGGACTTAAAGATTTGGTGCAACCCTGGGTTACTGGAATGAGATTCATGATGAGGCCCCTGTACAGGGCATCCCACCACACACCTTGTGCAGGAGAGTTTGGAGTTTTTCTCCTTGGCCACTCCAGGACCTTGCATCAAAGGCCCCGTGCACCACTGTGCTGGAGCCAACCACCCAGCTTTGGTAATGACTGGGGTCTGCTTCTCCACTCAACTCAAACAGGGAGGCCAGTCCCTGCTCACCTGAGAAGGCAGAAAATGCACAAAAACCACCAAATGGATCTGGAGAGCACTGGTATGGGCAGGACAAAGTTGCTGGTCACCTTTTGCTTTGTACTTAATGACACTTGGTGTCCAGTTCCAACATTCTGGCTGCTGAGGGGTCAAATTAGATTTTTCCAAAATATTGTTGATTATAAGCCAATGTAGCCTTATTCACTGTCTCCTCAAGAGGCTTATATGGTGCTTATATGGTACAGGCTGATCTGAGTGCAGAAATGGAAGATGTGAATCTCCACACCAAGAATCATTTCCATTTTAGGTTATATCAAGTCTCTGCAAACTTATTCACTTCTTACATCAGGGTGACTGTATTGAAATCAAAATCAAATTCTTGTGTTTGGTGTAGATATATCACTTCTCTGGCTTTGTATGTGGGAACCCTGATGCTTTTCTGGCAGAAGTTGAAAGTTTCTGCCATTTACAAACCTGTGCAAAAACTGACAGGTATAAAATTTCCTTCTTGTGCCAACTTAATGCCATTTTTCTTTTGCAATCAAGGATCTAAACACACACACACTTTTTCAGTAACTATTGCCAAAGCCTGGGGAGTGTTGCAGTCTCCTCTTTCTCCAGGGTTTCACTGAGACTTGGCATTTTTTGACAACAGGTAATGTCATACTGAAAGACTAGAGCCTGAGCAGAACAAACCCTGCAGCCTTAACTGGCAACACCAGATGACCTTCCTTTCAGGTTAGGCTTTCCCTCAGGTTTTTACATGCACATCCCTGTATCTTTATTCAGGATGTTCCCATTGCCAAGTGCAACAGATAATAACTAGTCTTCACTACACTGATGACACTTCCTCCAAATCACAGCTAGATATCCCCCTTCCTCTTCCAACAACAGAAACAAAAGAGGCTTCCCCTAATTTGTAGGTATATAAGAAGAAGCAGTTAATATTCTTCAGAGGTCACAGTCACCACATTTTCCTTTTTTTATTTTTGAATTGAACATAACTGAAATATAAAACTTATGAAGTTTTCCGATGTCACTTCTTGTAATTAAAACCCATTATTTTCCCAGTATCATTTTGGTTATATTATGCAGCAGGCACATGTTATCAGCGGCAATTTAAACGAAGTTTTAAAAACCAGGGAATTTATTATATTACTTGTTGAAACTACATTTGTAATCAGTGTTTCATAGGTCTTACCAGCAAGTCTTTTGTGTATTATCTTTATGTTGTCATTGCTTTTTCAATGCAAGTTGCATTGAAATATGAATGGGAAGGTCAGGAGACCCAGAGCAATTTGTTGCTGATGGATGGATGGATGGATGGATGGATGGATGCTCAGTCTCTGGTCTTGTTGCCCACCTTCAGCTTAGATCCAGCCTGCCCAATGTCCTGGTGGCAAGAGGAGGTCAGGGTACCCCGTAAGGTCTGGAGAGAAGGGGAGTTAGTTGTAAACACAACAGCTCTGTAACAGCATTGACCCCAGGCAGCAATTCCAGGGAGCTGCACGCACAGAGGACGCCTGATGGGATTCCCAGACGTTCTGGCTCCCACTCTTGCCCACAGTTTCAAGTAAACAGTTTGATGCACTTCCCTTTTCAATTCCTGTTTCCATTTGCAGGCACATGGGCAACACAAATTCACATTCCAGAGTCAAATGGACAAAACCAGCCCAATTGGTTGTGCCTTAAAATAATGTTTTCTATTCTTTCCTTCTTTCTTTTTCCCTTTTCCCTTTGCTTGTGTGTTGCTGTTTCCACAGCAGTGACTAAATATTGACACGCAACATTCACTGAACAAGAAAAACGAGCACATGGATAAATATGAACTGAAACTGAGGTCCTTCCAGTGGCAGGGCTCACTGGCCTGCTCCAAACCAGATGAGAGCAAGAAAGTGTCTGCCACCCACTGCCCCTACTTGGGGCAGTGGGGATTTCCTGGCTGCCAATCCACAGAATTCGAATCTGGCTGCTGGTAGCACTGCATGTGCGATCACTGTGAATTTGATACTGGGGATGCTACTGGGATAAACTGGTTATCAGGGAATGGCCTTTTCCCCTTTATTCCTAAGTACCTTGTGAATAGTGTGAATTTACAGTATTTGCAACAGCCTCCATCTGTCCACTTGCCTGCACTGCCAAGCAGGTCTTTTCACTGAGTTACTTTCTAGAAATAAACCTTAGCTGAGTTGCAACATCTGTTTTTCAGCCCAGTTCTACAGCTGGACTGGAGGCTGAAAGGGTTAAATGACTTGCTGATGTTCAAAATGTTGGGTAGGAGCTTAGCTGGGATTAAAGCCCAGGATGCTTACAGCTTAGTCCTTGCCTCCACTAACCACTTCTCAGCCACACCGTCTCTTTGGGTGCAAGAACTTGTTCATGACGTCAGGGTGTGTAATTCCGTAGCTGCACACACCAGCAAATGGTTTGTCTAGAAAGAAATGTAATCAATCTCTAGTTAAAACTCAGCTTTGTGTTACCCTTGGCATAGGATTTGTTAGAGTTTAGGATCCCTGTGATGAGAATAGCTCCAAGAGCTGGAGATCCATTTTATGAAAAATGTCAGGTTTTAAAACTTGGTTTCACTCCAAGCAAAAATGAACACAGAAGAAGTTGCAGCTTTCCTCAAAGTCTCTTCTCAACTTCTCAATGAATTACATAGATTACATTCCACAAACCCTTTATTATCTGGGGTAGTTTCCAAACCTTGTCTCATTTAGATATAAATTTTTGGGTGCATCTGAATTGTTTTCAAATTCTTTAGAAGGGTATATCCAAGAGCAGGACAATGGTCTTGCTAATTCTTCAGGCAAAGATAATACAATTTTCGTGTCCTCTGATAGTCTCTTCTTTTGGAGTTCAAATGCTCTTAGCCATAGCTTTGTGCTGATGTTTTGGTGCTCTTCAATACCCTTCTAAAGTTTTCAGAGGTTCACATTTTGGAAATGGGACCTCCAGTTTTCACATTTTCTGTTTGGGTTTTTTTTCATTTGGTCATTGATCAAACAAGCCAGAGCTCCCCAGTAGTCTATGGAACTGCTATTCATTCTTGTGGCCAACTACCACATTCCATTGTTGAGCCAGTCCTAGGGGTTATCCCTACTTAAATTTGCATTTGGTCCAATATCCTTAAGAAAGAAACTGGCTAATGTTTGGTCAAGAGCAGGATGCCACCAGGAACCGCCCCATTTCACCACAGTTTTTTGTTAGCAACTATTTTATGTTCTGTCTGTGTTCCCTACTTGTATTCAACAGAGGAAATGCTGCACTGCTTTGTAGAACGCTTATTCTTTCCATCAGTGTCATGCAGATGAACCTTATGCCTTACAGGAAACTCTCTGTATTAGATCAACAGAAACATTTTTATTAATGAAGCTTGTAATTTCATAAAAAAAATTTGGCAAAACCTGTTTTCCACATAATTGTGCTGACTGGCATGAAATATGCTGTCTTCAAATTCTTCAGTACTTGTATCCAGTATCAGTCTTTTCACAACTGAATCCAGAGTCAGTATCTGATTAACTGAGTTAATACCACCTGGGGTTTTCCATCTACCCCTGTTCAAATGTTGGCACAATTTGCAATTCTCTTCGGTCTTGTGGAATTTCCCTCAGGTTCCAAAATTTCTTTAAGTCTAACACTAGCAGGTCATACAGATCCATTTCTGCTTATTTTTGAGCAGTTGAATGCTTCCTATTGAAAGTTCTCCTTGGTTTCTGATGGACGAGAGAGGATGTCATTGTCACTGAAAGACAGAAATGCACCACTTTCTTTCTTTTCAAAACCAGAACAGAGATAGGTATTTTTATCAGTGCTTTCTGACTGAGAGACTTGTCATACTTGGCTATGATGGGGTTCATTACTTCTGCATATGCTTCTTAATTTTCCATTGCTATTCTTACTTGAAAGTTCTTAGTTTCCCTCCTGCCCAGGGTAAGAGTGGTTACATTAATAACTCTAGTTAACTGCACTCTTAAGCACCATTGTATTGGAGGGGCTTGGTTTCCATTACAGTTTGTTCCTGAATCAGTTTAATTAAGCATATGTTTAAGTACTCAATTAATATCTGAATGATCTCCTCTGAAGCAGGACACTGGCAAGTGGAGAACTCTCATGCAGAACGAGTCCTTTCTTCAGAAAACTTAATATTCAGGTCTGTGCACAGCATGGTGTTGTATTATGTGATCTCCCCTGGACTTTATGCTTCAGTTGCCTTTTTTGAAACAGATCTTACTTTATATAGTAAGTATTTACTTCATATGTGCCACTTTGCACCATTCATTTCAGGTACAGACGTTTGTGCATAAACTGCTTGTCCCACTGCCAAATCTGTGGGTTTAGACAAGTATGGGGAGGTGTGAGTAGGATCTGGCTGACTCACAGAAACATGTATTTTCATCCAATAATCAACATGGAAACCCAGTCTTCAAAATTTGTTTCTGTTGAGTGCAGAGTGTAGTTTTCTGTAACAGGAAGTTTTAGGTTTGACAAGCCAAGGAAGCTGTCTGAAGCTTATCTCATCTGTCTGATCATATTTTTTCACTGAGAAAAGGCATGATTGTCTTTTGTCAGCTCATGTCATGGCATAGGCATCCACAGAAACTCTGAGAGATGCCCATCAACGTGAATGGAGAGACGTATTGCTCCATGCAGCTCTGCATTTGTGTTGAACACTGCTGTTGAAAACTTACCCAAGCTTTGAAGAAATGAGTAGGCCCTTTTTTTTTAAGCTGTTCCTAAGCAAAGCCTTTGCTTCTCACTGATGTTACCTAGACAAATCTCTCACTGTGGGTTATTTGCAGATGATGATGTGTGATTTGCCACCTTAGGCCCACATAGGTGTTTTGCTGTTCTTGGCCAGTGGCATTGTTTCAAAAGGGAGGAAATCCAGAATTGTTTGCTAATAAAAGTCATCGATTATCATGTGTGTAAAGTTCATGAATTTCCTGACACTTGCCAGTGTTTTCACATTAAGCCAGGGGCTGTCCAAATTCTTGTAAGTAATAAATCACATGCCTCACCCTCCACTCAACAGCAGAGCCAAGTTTATTGAATAAAATATTCACACGGTGCCTATTCATCTCCTTGTGGTTAGGACCCATTCAGGTGAGCACAGGCATCCAGTGAGTAGCTGGCTGCTGTTTTCTGGCTCAGGTGCAGGCAGCCTGAGGTTCCCACTCCTCATTCCCTCCAATGTCCACGTGGCAATGGTTTCCTTCATGCCTTTGAGAGTGGGTTTTGCATAGGGCAGAAAGAAGCCAACAACCAAAGTACAGCTGCTTTCTGTGCCTGGCAGAGGAGGATTTAGTCCATTCCTCTGCTTGCAGAGGTGCTATCACCAGACTGTTCATCTCAGACTGTAAGTCCTCTAGTCCTTCATACAACTGTAGTCAAATAAAGCAAACTGCCTCCTGCATCCAGTAAAGCAGACTGTCACAATAAAGATTTAACAAGAATATTATTGTCATTGGCTAGAAAGAAAGATGCTGTCTAAATGATTGTTTTCCTTGAGTATTTTAACAGAAGTTTTAGTTCAGCATGAAGAGCAGCTTTGCCTCCTTTTATAAGAATTGGCAGGAAGAGGTAATATTTTAGCTGACGCGTAATCTATCTTGACTCTATTGCTTTTTTATTGTTTGTCAGAAAGGCCCTGGGGGTAAACATTATTTCTTTGTCTGTTTGGGCTCTGGCTTTGTGCCACGGACACATTTCTCACACCAAGCATGTTTCTGCATACCGGTGGGGAATAGACTGGGTGAGGACAAATTACCAGCTCTGCACACAGGCCTCTCAGGTGCCATTTATGCATCTGTGGAGAGGTCATGGGAGTCAGAGTGTGAGAGGGAACAGGCTGCAGGGAGCTTCCCAAACTCCTCTGGAAGTTGTCAGCTGGTGATTTCAGTTCAGCATCTCACACCTTGCTCCCAACACTTGTGCCTGAAGAGCTGCAAACCACTCAGCCAGCACTTAGAGGCCAGTGAGCCAGACAGATGCTCTTGCTGTGTGTGTAGATGAGCCCAGGCAATAACACGGCAATGGTTTGCAGATTCAGGTGAAACAAATTCTCTCATTTGATCTCCTGTAGCATTCCATAAAGAAAGAGCTGACTTACATTTACAGCAAAGCTCTTGAGCTTTACAGTTTGCAGAGCTCGTTTCCCTAGTTGCCAGCTCTGGAGTCAGCATTCCTGGGACGCCAAACACACAGCAGTCGCCCAGTGCGTTTATTGTCATCCACACCTAATAAAAACTTAAAATTTTATGCCTTCCTTTGTTGCACCATCTCTCTGTCACCTCCTCTGTGAGTTGTTGAGATGTTAAGCCTCTGCTTTCCTGGCCTCTTTGGTCCTTGGGTTTGATATGGGCAAACTTCTCTCTCAGTCTGAATGGGAACATCCCTAAGGCACAAGGTTTCCCATTCAAGAGATCACCATGGCTCTGCTGCTGAAATCCAGCCCAGTTCCCATCTTTTGCTCTTCCTACCTCTGAGGTAGACACTGTTTGGCTTCATCTGACCAGTGTAAATACTTCTGTGTGTGACAAAACCAGTTGTTCCCACTCTTGCCTCTTGACTTCAGGATGGATTCTAGACCGGGTTTCATTTTTAGCTATTGCTAAAACCTATTGCCAATCAGGTTAGTTCTTCGTGTCTTCCACTGAACTTACTGGTATTAAAGCTCTTGTGCATGATCTGAGCATCTGTGTGCATGGCACAGTATTCTGCAGACACATGCAGAAATGCCAAAGAAGAAGTCCCCAAGACAATACCAACCATCCAACCTTCTCTGTAGACACTGGATCTCTGAATAGAGGGCTTATCTTACTGAAATGTGTGATATTAACTGTTGATAGTCATAGCCCTGGACTCTGCTTGTTAAGAGAATTGAACAAAAAGGAAACATTGAATAGCTGGGGATTGTTAGTGAAATCCTGGGCTTTCAGCAGCGTCAAGGTCCTGAGGGTGGGATAGTGTTAGTTGGTCTGCTTGGATGTAGAAATAAATTGTTTTTTCATATAACTTGTCCTCTCAAATCCGACTACTTAAGATTGATGATGGGCAAAGTGGAAACAAGAACACCAAGCACCTTTGGAAATGACTTAATCTTTTTTTTCATCCAAAGAGTTGATGGCTCCTGTGGGTGGCGTATAAGCTGAACCTTCTCTTTGAACATGAAGACAGAAGGCTCTGGGATATATTCCATAAAACATCATCACTTGAAAACTACATAAACTCACAAAAGTCTCAGTCAAATAAGACATTCCCAGCATCCTTCTGAGTATGGATTTAGTACCAAGAAGTGTCTGGGGATAAAAAATTTTTCAGTTATTAGGAAGCTCACACTCCATTTATGAATATTCTCCATTATTTCTGTTCACTCAGGGTTGTTTTTTTTTTTAACAAAGTCATTTAGGGAAGTCCCTGTCTTTTCACAATAGAGGTGGCAACAAGTATTTTATTAGGCTGAAGGTGAAGAAACAGGAAAGTCTACTGTGCAGAATATAAACAGTCATCCTTCAGACCTGTATTTGGCTCCTGGCTTCACCATAGACTTCCTGGGTGAGTCACAAGCTAACTCTGCCCTGTCCCTGTGTGGGGGCTATTGAATCCAGGTCTTTGAGGAATGGGGTTTACATAGCCAGAGCATCTGTTAACATCTGCTTAGATCCAGCTATAATCTGCTTAGAGGTCTCTCTCTCTCATGGGCATCCTGTGCTTTACTACCCCTTGCAGTAGTAAGGTGGCCTCAGAGCAGTACCTGGCAGTGCTCTGCCCATCAAGGGATTACTCATTCCTCATTGAAAGCAGGCAGTGATGAGAATGAGCAGGAAATGGGTCTTTAGATCAGGCTGTTTCCTTACATTTCTTTTACTACATCCACTAAACTTGCTTCTTCCACATCTGACTTGTTGGGGCCGTCTAATCCCTAAATCAGCTACAGGAATGGAAAAGGAATTGGAATTACAAAGGTGAATATACACAGAGGTTCTCCTTTTGTGGGCATAAGAGCAAGGAGAGTGAAGCGGGAACAGACTTTAATATATTTGCTCTTTCAGGGATGGGTGCAAGTACTGTTGTTTTTGTTGAAAGCTCAGGGGGCAAAGGGGTTTTTGTCAATGTTTTACAAGTCTCTGGATGACGGTTTGAAACTGCAACAAGAAATGTGATTCCTGGCTTAGCAGACAGGTTCTGCAAGTCAAGCTTTCTGTTTATTTTAATATTTCAGGGATCCTTCAGTGTGTGTCACATGGACAAAAAGAAAGGGGGAAACTCCTCCTCCTGCTTGAATATGGCCACAGAATTGTTTTAAAGGTGCCGAGTTCCTGTGAGCCACATGCCAATGCACACTGTCCGCTCCCCAGTCAACTCAGATCCATGTATACACCTGGCTGTGGGCTTGTACTAACACCATGAATATGCTCAAGGTAAATAATAATCAAAAATAAAGGGCATCCAGCTGATGGGTTCTAATCTTGTTCCAAGAGAAGTGAGAAAAAACCCTTGTCCAAGACATTTAAAACTCTGCTGGCACCAGTTGCACACAGGACTGTAAGGAAGGGTTCTGTACTGGGGACCTGTGGGGACACACACGGAGTCTTCTCCATCTCTGGTGTAGGTGAACTCCTGAATCAACTACATAAAGTCTCCAGAGCTAAATATAAGAATGTAAAACTATATAACTTCTGGCTCTATCTGTTGTACTTCTGTGTGTTTCTAATGGCTGTAACTCACAGTTACTGTGGGGAGTACAGAGGGTTTGCTCCAGTGATTGAGGCTGCAAAGTAGAGGAGGGGGTTATCCCAGGGACATATCTGTGGTCAGCCCATCTTTGCAGCAGATGTTCTCACATGCACATTTTCTAGAGATGTTCATGAAAGCTGTGACCAGAAAGCCACTACATGATTGGTTGCATAAGCTACACTGGCCAAGCTTTTACTGTCCAGATTCTTAAGTTGTTTTAACAACTGGGAAGGCTTTTGCTAGGGATTCCACAATTTTGGTTGTGATTTCTCCATGTTTATGGCTAAGTGATTAAATTAATTCACTGATGAGCTTCACAAATTCCTCTGACTTTAAAATGCTGTCAGAAGTATAAATGCCAACTGGAAAGATGAGCCATTGAAATTATAATCTAGATTCCTTCATTTTGACAAGTACATTTGCCAGCTCTGACCATCTCACTGCATCCCTGTGGAGGAGGTTTTACTTTTGGGCTCTGGGCCATGGAAGGTGCTACAGTGACTCTAAAGGGAAGGAAGGTAGATCTGAGTCAAAGGAAGCACATGCTTTGTCCCCGGTCCCCCAACCAAGCCCATTCCTCTATGGCAGTGAGTGATTGAACAGCTCTATGATAAGGACAAAGGGGAGTTGCAATGTTTTGAATAGCAAGCGGAAATGCCTTTAGCCCTGATTAATCTGATTGAGTTCCCAGTTTTGAAGGGAATTGGAGGGCAGACCTGGGAATTTTAGTCACACAAGGGAAAAAGGAATCCTTGTTCCCAACAGGTAATTAATTTAGTTTTACAGGAATGTTGATACTTTGCACCTATAAGTGCTCCTCCATAGACAATAAAAACTTTCCCAGTGCACAGATGGGATTTACTCTTAGAAAAACAAGTAAAAATGTGGTCCATTTGGTTAAAATAAGCCTTCCTGTTGGGGGGAATTACAGGACAATAGAGTAGAAATCAGTTAACCATATAAACCCATAATCACTGTAAAGCAAGAAGATAACAGAACTCTTTGTACAGTAGTCTCATTTTCACTATGTGTCACACTTTCATGTATGAACATCCATGCCAGAGGGATTCCTTGCCTTCTTTGGGTTTCCAGGTTTGGGGACAGTTTTGGCATGGAATCAGCATTTCTTGCCTGGCTTTCATAGAGAGTTTGGGTTGATTGACACAGTCCTGAACAGGAGGGATTCAGACCTAATTTTTGAACATAGACATGTCTGGGTGGGTCCTGTATTCCCCACAACTGAGGAGTGTGCAGTTCATCTAAAGCCTGGTGCAAAGAATGAGAAACTGTTCTTTGCTGACTGTATGTCTTGGCTGATTTATGGAAGGACAAAGAGAAGTTAACAGAAATTACTGCTGCAGGCTCTCTTCCACAGAAAAAATGGTAGAGCAGCAGCCAGGAAGATCACTAGGAGAGCTGTCACAAAGCAGTCATCCCATGTCCGGACCATTACGACCATGAGAGACACAAATGAAGTCCTGAGAGATCCTTGAGGTATTTTCCAGCTTAAACCATGGTCTTCCTCAGTCGTAAATGGATTCAAAATTTGAGAAAAGTCCCAGTAGACACAGCACTTTGTGAAAATGAAAATACGAGCCTCCCACATGGAGGGATGTATTTGGGATGTGGCCGGGATGCTCAGGGCATGGATGTGTGAGCCAGAAAAAGACAAGGCTGATAGAACAAACACCTGACAGATCCCAGAAAACAGCTGGGTGGAAAAAGGACAAATTAGATGATCCTCTCTCACACCAAGCTGGCAAAAATTCAAGTTCCCAGCATGATCTCAACCCAAGCACCTGCCAGAGTTGCGTGAGCCTCCAGCAATAGCCAGTCTACAGCATCCCCTCTCCTCTGCATGTGAAAGCAAGCCTAATCACCAACCCATGGGGTCTCTGGCTCTGGAAATTTAAAGGTCTTTTCAAGGCAAGGAACAAATCCTCAAATAGTCAATGATTTCACCTCAGGACATGGACATTCAGCCAACAAAAACCCAGGCATCTGCAGATGGGTCACAAATCAGGGAATGTT
The DNA here is from genome assembly GCA_013400695.1 of Neodrepanis coruscans. NCBI lineage: Eukaryota > Metazoa > Chordata > Aves > Passeriformes > Philepittidae > Neodrepanis > Neodrepanis coruscans. Next base: position 39,875 of record VYZS01060321.1, read on the forward strand.
TTTATGAGATAAATAGGGCCCAGTCACAAAACAAGAGTGTTTTTAAGCACTGGAGCAAATGCCAAGTAACTCTTCAAACTTTTGTACCTTCAGACCTTTGTACCTGCAGTAAGCAGCACTTGCTCCCCCTCCTCTTTTTGGCACCAGAAAAGCATCCAGCAATGCCAAGTCAGTAGCTAGGAAATCACAAGAATAATTCCCAAACCAGTTACCAAAGGACCTACATGAGACATTTTAAGGATGTGAGAAATTAATTTCTTCCATTGGCAAAAGGAAGGAGAACATGATTAGAGGAAATCTTTTTTTTTTTGTTGTTGTTGTGGCAGTTTGATCACAGTAATAATTCCTGGAAGATACACTGGAGACCAGACTTCCATAGGATTAGTGTTCATTTTACATTAAGAACACAAACGTTTTCGTGTATGAGAAGGATAGTTACACTTATTGAGATAGGGCAGAGATAAGTAGACAGGATAGAACAGATGTGAAACACTTGTGACTCAAAGTTAACTGCTAATTGCCAAAAATGAGGGAGTAAGAGAAAAGCCATGGTGAAAACTCCTCAAAAGAGCAAGACAATGAAGTCACTGGAGTCTTATCTGCAGCTATTTGGGGAACACCAGCAGTAGCGGCAAGCCAGAAAACTGCATTGACATGGAACAAGGAAGGACAAAGATCTGACAGCTCTCCAAACAAGGGACGGGTTAGCCTGGTGTTGTCCATCTCTCTCACTGAGTCCCCACAAGTTCAGACTGCAAATGAGAGTTTTGCACATCAGTGTGTGGAAGAGGCTGCCAAGAACAATACTCTGGCTCTGGGATTTGCATACATATCAAACCATTTGTAACACACCCCTGCACAGATTAATAGTCTGTATGAGTGAATGGGTGTCAGGACAGCAGGTACCACATCCGGTTCTCATGCCAAGGTTCTTCTAATGGCACTATGAAGAATGGGCAGTATTTTGAGCAAAACTTGAGTATTCAAATAAGATCAAGAGAGGCTAGTAAAGGCCAGGAAAGAGCATGAGCCCACCTATGATACCAGATCAAGCTCAGAGCTTTTGCAGCTGGCCTGGGTTAGATCAGCCCAAATGTGGTTCCAGTCTGGGCAGAGACTTGAGCAGCCTCTGCATCCTTTGAGAGCCAGGAGTACACAAAAACGATCCAGCCACTTTGTGCTCCAGCTGCCCCGGCTTTGCCGATCCAGGGGCTCTGAGCTGCAGGACCGAGACACAGGCTGTCTAGACTGCACGTGCAGGATCACAGGCTCTCCACTGGGAGTTGGATGACAACATTTCATAGAGGCAACATTATATTTTCTATATTGCTCAATAGCAGCAGCTCCATTTTGGGAGGACCCTTGTGGGGGCAGCTGAATTCCTGCGGGAAAACTCCCGAGCTGCTTCAGGGGATTTCCCGCGGTGTGTGGGAGCTCAGCAGGCTGCCCAGAGCCCGGGATCCTGCAACCACAGCCCGTCCATCAGCACATTGCCCCATGTGTGATTGCAATGGTTTTCACCACCCTCACCCCTCTCCATCATGTGTTTATAATCACCACTGTTATTCTAGAGTTACAGAGCAGAAGCATCCTATGCAAATCGGGGATGCTGGGGTCAGCTAATGAATTGGTTACACCCTTTCCTTCCAGAAAAACCCGAGCCTTTGAAGGGATACTAACAGTGTACCATAGGAAATGCAAATGCACTGGAACCACGGTGAGCTGAGTCACTGTTTTTTTTCATAACATGGTTTTGCCCTAAACAGCTGAGTTTCAGATGCAGAAGCATAATTTCAGGAAGTTTTCCTTGGTCTCACACTTCTGTCCCTCAGGTCTCTTTCAAGAGATACAGGCTGGTGTCCTGCTTCCACGCGCACTGGCAGCACATACATAGTGTCATCTCACTTTGCCTTAGCTTCTCAGTTTAATGTAACTGGGTCTTGTCCCACAGCACCTGGACATCTCCATGTTCAGGGTGCCTGTTTTACTGCCCAGAAAAATCCCATCATAAGGGTGGAGGCAAAAGTCACTCCTAGGGTAGAACTTGATCCCACTGCCAGTGCAGATAGAGCAAGTTCCTGGGCAATGTGTTGTCTTACCAGAAAAGGTTGGAGACACTGGACACATTAAATACATGCTCCAGTTAATTTATGTGACCTGGCACTCTGAAAGCTAATAAAACCAGTTTATAATTTAGGTTTCACATGATTAATGGCAAAGCTCTCCATCATATATCACAGACCATGCCCTACCTGGGATAAAAATACACAGATTATAGGAGAAATTAGGAGTTAACAAAACAGCTGTTAACTGAGCTAGAAATACTCCACCACAGTCCTGTTGTAAATCAGAAAATCACCTTCTGATAGTTCTCCCTCTCTCCCTGATTATGTGTGTTGGGCTTTTCAGAGCAGGACAAGCAGACAAGAACAAGAGGGTTACTCTCTCCTAGGTCTCAGGCTGGCTCCTGCTCAGTGCAGGATGCTGGTTGGACTCATGGTATCCATATCCTCGAAGAGCTTCTGACCACAGCAGGGAAAGACAATGGCACCAAGCTGGTGAATATCTTTCCTGTATTCACAGGGCAGGCTCTCCCTGGCTTGCAGTTTGGTGTCTAACTCTCAGAAGGCAATTCACTTGCAGTACTATTTTATGTATTTGCCAGGATGGAAAGCTTTCTTTGGAAAGGGATTTTCCTCTCTGAGCATAGGCAGGATGCAAAGATCAAAAGTTAAATTCAAAATGTTGTGGTAAATGTCACTCCAGACAGATGCAGGTTTCCAACAGGGAAGGGGTCAACTGCTAGGAGTCAGTGACCTGGAGTCATTGTGGACCAAAACAGGCAGAGTTGTGTGAACTTATTCTCACAGCACTTGTTTCATGGTGCCCATCTTGCTGTGGATATTCAGCACAGGCAGCTTAATAAAAGCCTGCCTTCCTGCCCCTTTCCAAATAGGCTTGTTTCCTGACCCAGGCAACATCACTGGAGCAGCAAGAAAAAACACTGGCAAACAGGCACATCCTTTGCCTGATTCTCAGAGGGCCAGAGGCAGACCTTGCCCAGCAGGATGTGGGGAGCCAGGGCACTGCAATTGGTCACCTGCCGCCAGCAGAAACAAAACAAAAAAGATGCCTCACAATAATGAAAAATAAAATAGAGAGTAACTAGGGTATTTATGTCATTTCCTGATGGGCCATCATAGAGCATGATAACAGGATGGGGTCCACTGTCAGATCCTGGATAGTTCAGGCTATTTCCCATAACCCCAGTGACTAAATAGTGCCGCGAGGGGAGCCTGAAGCCATGGTGCATCCTGCTTCCACATGCAGACACCTGGTTCATGCAGGAAGTGAGGAACCATCCCAGAAGGGTCGGATGTGCCCTGGGAACCACAAGCCATTCAGTGGCTTTGAAAGAGAGTCAAGAGCAAGTAAAAACATCCAGTTTTGGGAGTACTTGCCCTTCAAAATGGCCTGGAGACTCTGGCTACCACCCCTTTCTAGTCAGGGCCTTGACATGGTGTAGGGAGATAGCACTGGATCCATCCACAGCTCCAGCAGAGCCTGTATCTTTCTTCCAAGAGTGGCCAATACCCAGGGAAGAGCAGGGCAACCTTGTGCTGTATACAGCCCTACTGCTCAACAATCTGTGACTCACATCACTTTAAATTCCTGACCCAGAGGTTATCATTGTGTAAACTGCAGGTTTTCCACTTGAGTTATCTGAAGGGCTGATTAAACTTTTTGGACTGTGCCTGTGTAAGGTTTGCAGAAGGGAGCCCCACTTGCTGATCATGGACGAAGGCAACTTTTTTTGTCAGTGGACAATGAAGATGGCTCCAGAGAAAGCTGGTGCCCCACAGCCAGATCATCTTAGGAGCAAATGACAAGACTGTTGCCACATCCCTGTCCAGAGATGGTCCAAACAGCATCATTGAGGTGACAGGCAAGGTTTCAAATATCTGCCCATGTCTAACAGGGAACTTACAAGCTCTTACTTTCCAGTTCTATTACCCTACTTGTCTTTTTCCAGTAATTTGATGGCAGGGAACTGCAGCCCTGTTCTCTTCAGCCACCCCAGCAGCCCTGAGCTTGGCTCTGTTGGCAGCTCTGGCCCTGAAAAAGGATTTCCATCTCTTTGAGAGACAGACATTTTTTGCCTCATATATGATGTAAAATCAGTTTCATAATACAAGTAAAATCTATCATAATCTCTTCATGCTTGGTGCTTATTTCAGAGCCAGCTGCAGCTGTCACAGCCTAATACTCTCTGCTTAGGGTCCGTGTGTGCACAGCTGGCTCTGGCCCCAGCACCTGCCCTCGGCCCTCAGAAGTGAGCTGGGATCCCCACATTGGGTTTGGGCTCTGGTACTTGACTGCTGGTTTTATTTTGAAACCCCCCCATTAAAAACGTGCTGAGGGGAGGGTGCCCTGTTCAGAGACAGCCTGGTTGGATTATTTGGGCTTAGGGAGCAAAGTGTCAGGTTTGTGTTTAATGAATATCTCCATCAATCATCCTGGCTGCCCATGGAATAATTACCTTGCAGAGCCCACAGTGGCAGGTAAAGCACTTGGTTCTGGACACACATTGCTGGCTTTATTAGAAGCTCCACTGTTACATTTACTGTTGCTATCATTTGCCTTCAATTACATTCATGATTGGTGCTTTGCAATAGGTGGCTGTTTATTCCTTCTTAGGGCTGCTTCAGCAGGTACCTTACACTCCTGTGGTGCCACAGGGCAGGGGTGCTCACCCCAACCTTTGAGGCATGCAAGCAAAACTTGACAGAAGTGTGAACTGTGTTCCCAGACACTGCCGTATTTGGAGAGATGCAAGCCAAAAGCACTTCATTTGTGTCCTGACTCAGCTGCACTGACTTGGAATCTTTCATGCTTTTATATCCACACAAGGGTATTACTAGGTCTGAGAAACTCTCAAGAACTGCAAGGGAGATGAGCTATGCTAATTTTGTAAAGTTAGTGGTTCAACAAAACCAAACTCATTCCCTACATAAGCTCCAGTGCCTGCAGACATCTCAGCAATGGATTTGGCCCCTTGCACCTCTGCCCTTGCTGGCTTTTATCACTAAGCATCAGTAGGAAGAAATGCCCAAGCTATGGGCTTTAAAGGACTTTACAAGTTCAGTTTACAAGCTCCATAAAATTATAAATTCTCCTTCCCTGCTGCAGAAGTACCTTGTAAAACATGTCCTGTATTGTTTCAGTCTGACAGGTCAGGCTGCAAAAGCAAGGCAGCATCAATGGAGGGAGAGCATCTGGTACTGAGAAGAGTCTCTGGCTGGGAGAAGAGAAAGCAGGAGGTGGACATGGTCAGCAACAAGTCAATAATTCTCTGCCTTGTGCTATGAGAAAGGCCAAGAGCTTGTCCCACCTTCTGTTTCTCCCCTCTTATTGAGCAATTATTTGCAACGTACATTTTGTTCAGTTCCAGGGTTGTACCTGAGACCATGTGGCTCAATCCCTAGCTAATCATCTGCCACTTGAGAAAATTGCAGTGACCCTCCACAGCAAATGCCTGGCACTAACCTGACACCAGGGCAGTAATCCACAAAGCCTCTTGTCCCATCTCAGGTAGCTCCTGTGCTGGTTGTGTGCCAGAGGTCTGCAGAGGTCATGTACTTCATCTTTGTGCCTTTCGATAGAGGCTGCCTTGAATAGCATCAGAAAATGAACAGCAGCTCCAGCAGATACTTGAAATAAGCACTCTCGTGTCTTACACATATCTACACCTGAGGGAACAAACACAACCCCTGAACAAAATTGTAGTTTGATTTACTCAGATACACCTTGGACGATGTACGAATGGGAGCCTGTTGCTGGGCAGTTTTAAAGATGTCTCTTAAAATATACTTGTTCCCAGAAATGATGACAAGTAATATAATCTGAGAACAAAAAGAGATAGAAAAAGCTTTGCCAGCTCAGATGGCCAGCAGATGCCCCCAAGCCCTCTTATGCTAAGTGCTGTGGCCCCTGTGGCTCTTCCTGAGGATGACAAGCTCTGCCTGTCCTAGATTTAAGATCTTGGGTCAAGGCCACACAGACTTGCAGACTGCCCCTTTTACACCAGCTCAGGTGTCTCCAGGGATCACCATTGCAACACCTTCATGCAATGGGACTGAGCTCTCATAGAGGCCAGTCCATTTCAGGCTGTGTAGGAAAGCAAAACCTTTTAGACACCCAGGTATCCTATATGCAGTAATGACAAGATTATATCCTCCCCCCCATTATAGTGCAGGGTGTTTATGGGCATTTTTTTTTTTACAAGGTTTCTCTTTTCAATAACAACTCACCTATCTCTGAGCAGGGGCTCCTGTTGGAAAGGAAAACAGAGAGGGGCCCAGGATCTCTATCTTGTTTTCAAGGGTGGATAATGTGAGGGGCTGGGGAGCATGGGGTGTCAGGACTTTGGTTCAAGCCCAGCTTTATTTCACCCCACGGCCACCCGAGCCTTTCACATGGGAACACCAGGTTTTCCAAGGTGCTTATCACTGTCAGCCTCCTCAGCACGTACTTGCCTTTCAGCTTCCCAACTCCAACAGCTCCTATCAGCCTCGC
>VYZS01060323.1:1523-14502 GCA_013400695.1 Neodrepanis coruscans
AATTCCACACCTTAGGTGATTCTGTTTTGGAGGAATGAAGAGCACTAAGTCACCCTCACAGTCCCTCATTGCCCATGGCCTGTGTTTCCTAGGAAATTTGAACACCTCTTTGCATGACAGTTCAGTTATTTTGTCACAGGAGTGCAGGATTAAGAAAGGGATATTTTGGCCCAACCCACAAGTATTGATCTTGACTGTCCATATTACAAGCCATTTACACTGCAAGTCTAAACATAAAGTGACTCACAGAGATTCAGAAAAACTATAAACAATTGCAATTTTGCAAGGGAAAGAAAATGAGAAAATAAAAATGGCATATTGGCTTTTTTTCAGTGCTGAATGGATGCTTCTTGGGAATAGAGTATGAGTCATGATACAAAGAGGAGAGAAGTCAGGAAACTGCTAGCAGTGAATTTGAGTGAAAAAAAGCACCTGCACAGGTGTCCAGAGTCACTTACAGATGCAGAACATCCCATCTCTTTCTGTAACCTTGTTCTGGTGTTTCACAGGAAAATCAAGAAATAATCCAGGAATCACTTTTACACCAAAGGAGACCACATTCAATATGAGTGCTTTGGGAAAAAAATTTCCACCAACCTTGAAGATCCAGCAATTCATTCTTTTTAACTGGAAAACTCTACCTTAAGGTCCCCTGCGTAAAAGACTGTGCCATTAACAGATAGTTTGATAATAACAATACAACTTCTCTTAATAAAATCTTTCATTAAGTCTTTACTTCTCAGCTCCTCATATATTTTCCTTTGCTTTTATCATCGGGTGATTCCTCAGTTCTGATGCTACCAGTCCTATGGTGTTTCAGACATGCATCTGCATTATTTAAGGCAATAAAATTGTGATGCTTCATTTTCTTATATTAGCCTATATGCATTGCTTGGGTTACGCATCTTTGTGGAGCTTCTGGTTGGTGTGGTTTAGACTCACAGAAGATTTCTGGCTATGCAATTTTCACTGCATATTTTTGTTGCTTGTTCTGTTGGGGTTTTTTTTTTCCCCCACCCTGTAACACATTGCCTGCAGTATGTCAGCTAATTTGACGGTGCCAACAGGAGTGCTTCTCCTGCATGGTGTCATATGCTTAGGTTCTCTGTATGTGAATCCCTCTTGGGTAGTTAGGCTGGCATTACCTGACCTGGGGACTTCTCAGAGACCTGTGCTGTTCCCCTTCCTAATAAGTGGGGTCTTGGGGACAAGATACATTTATTGGAAATGGAGTCATTGATCATCTCCCTCTTCTGAAGAGAGACCAGTGTGCAAGATGACAGATCTTGGGGAGTAATCTAAAAACTATCACTTTCACCTTCTCAGGGAGTATGTTTCACATCTGGATCAGCTTATTAAAGATATTTACTAATGAAACCCCAGTAGGGTCACACAGAAGCCAATTATTTTTTGAACTGAGTTCCCTCTTGTTTAATGACTGACAGCAGGACCTTTTAAAACTGGAGGCCTGACAACTTTCTGTTAAATCTGTTACTTCAGTTTATTCTTTAACAGCATATCTAAACCCCAACCTGAATCCCAAAATACAATCACATTACAGACCAATTATTCTGCTTGCTGAGTCACTTTGTCAATTTGACAGCATGCCTAGTAGAAAATTCCCTTTCAATTTTTTTTATTGAAGAAATTAATTAATTCAGAGTTTTATTTTGTTGGGATATATGAAAGTCTGACTCTCCCATTGATTCACAGTCACATTTTCAAGCTGGAGAGTTTTCTTTTGTGGTGAATTTAGCAGTCAAAACTTTGAGCAAAATCCTTTTTATTGTCATGCTGGGGCACAGATCCCCAGTCTCCCTATATTTGATGGGCTACTTCCAGCATATTGCTTGTGTTGGCCCAGGGTTAAACAGTATTTCACTCTAGCAGCCTTGGGTGGCCAATGCAGTCATGAAGAGGGAGTTGATACTAATATAGTATGTCTTCCTGATGTGTTATTATTTAAAACAAACATACAAAGAATACAAAGATGTGTACACAGAGTTTGGAGCTGGGAAAGAATGTTTTAGACTTAAACAGCCTGGTCTTGAAGTTAGCAAATATTTATAGTGATTTTCAGGATATTTGATTGCTTAGAAAAGTTGGGTATCTGCAACCTACAGTAAAGACTGAGAACTGTTAACATAATAGTACTGTCATAGGTATCTGTCTGATATATTTTTCTACTCATTATAATTGTAAAGGAATAGTATTAGCATTGGCATTTTGAAACTGTTTCTCAAATACAACAGATATATTATGGCTTACAATTTATGAATATTTTATTGCTATCAGTATGCTGCAGACTGAATTAGCTGTTGTTCTGGCTCTTGCCCAGTCATATAATTCAGCCATCCATGCCATAAGGAGTTAAAAAAAAAACACAAAAGAAAACAGAGAAAAGTTCATACTTTCACTCCCATTTTGCTGATGAAGAAGAACCTGCAGAAAGATTACAGCTGGAGGGGCTTCCATTTAACATTGTGCAGTCCCTCCTGTGCAGATGTGGTCAACACAGGGCAGTATTTGATGGGAGGAATGATAATCCACTCAAAATTAGGGAAAGTAAATTTATTAGAGATCTTTGTAAGGGCATAATAGGAATTTGTAGGGATAAAATCAGAAAGGCTAAGATATGAAATGGATCTAGTGACTTGTAGGGTCATAAAAGACAAGGAGAGAACCTTCTGCGCCTATGCTAAGAAGAAGGCAATGAAATCATAGCATCAATGTTCAGTTAGGAAGAATGTCAAATAACTGATAGTGCGAAAGAGAGATGAAGTAATTTTGGCTGCTAACTTTATAAAAAAGTGTTAAAAAACCATAACATCAAGAATAATTTTGACCAGACTCCAAACACAGTTAAGAAAATTTTTGTCATGAATAAGGAAAGAAGAGGTAGAACAAAATGTTCAATAACTTACATGCATGTAAATCTCTAAAAAATCGGCAGTAAACTATCTGGATGTTGTAGAATATTTGGGGGAGAAGTGAAAATACTATTACTTCAGACTAATAAGTATTTACATATACATGCAAATATAGTATGTGTAAAGTTGCCTGTATCTATGGCCCATAACTTTGTTCCTGTTCTCAAGGACCTTTTTTTTTTTATGTTCTCTTCATGAGAATCTTTATACTTCCTTAAAAAGAAACCTTTCCCTCCAAGCAAGGCTTTCAGTAATTCTACCTTGGGTTTTCTGTCATTATGCAGTCCAAATAAAATTCAGCTGTGAAAAAGTGCTTTCAGATAGAGCTTTACTGCCAAGAAAGAAAGTATAATTTTCACTATCCTCTTGGGTATCTGTGCAGAAGAAAGGTTGTTTTGAAGTGCACAAAACCTGCTCTTTGTGCTGGATAATTTTTCACCCTCTTGTGGCCATGAGGCTTCTTTTTTAGTCCCAAATTCCCTGAAGTAGATACACCACATTGTTGCAAGAAGCAAAATTTTCACATTCTAAAAGCTGTGTGCTCTCTTCCTATAATCAAGTAATCCACAGATGTCTCAAAAAGGATATATTCCAATAACTGCACTGTATGAAAACTTTCTCCTTCTTTTCACAGTACTCTACCACTGCTGGGGGAAAGGAAAAAAAAATATCACATGCAACATTCAGTTTATGTTTAATAACTAACATAGGCAGACATGAGTCCTGCAGCATTTTCTTGTCACCTTTGACAAGTTTTGCAGTATCACAGAAAAATGGCCCTTGGGATATAACAAAACTGAGCTGTGGTTCTGTGTCTGCATCTCCCAGCATCTCTCTTCCTTCTGTTGGGTTGAACTCTCTGAGAGAAATTGCTTTGATGCTGACACAATTTGTGTATTCTTTCCATCAGGAAGAGATAGTGAAGTTCTGAGTAACTCAGTGGTTGCCTATGTTTGTTCCCAAGTAAATTACAGAACTGCTTGAAACTTTGTCCATATGGGGAAAGAAATGTCTTTCAAATGTCTATCAGCATCCTCTGAAAGAGAACCTGGTATGTAATTGTGGATTGTAGATGTATTTTAAGCAAGACCACTACATATCTCTTGAATTCAGTTTTTACATTGACCAGTATAGTAAATAAATGCACGGAGGATGTTTTCTCAGGACATCACGAGACGACCAATATGATCAAAAGTGAAGCCTTTATTTCTAGAGCATCAGACATATTCCTATACTAATACTATCCTAATACTATCTCTAACTTGCTTACAGCTTCTAATAATATAACTACTGGCAGACAGTTCTTAGACTGTTATTGGTTAATAAACTTATGAGCACACCTCTACAGATTCTAATTGGTTACATCTCTTCACAGCAACACAGGCTTGTGTTTGGCTTGTTTTCTTCTTTGTTTAAGTTTCTCTTGCTTATACCAAGGTCAAATTATGTTTCTTTGCATGCTTTCTCATGAGAACAGCCAGGTTGAACTGTCCTAGCATATCTCGTGTATTCTTTTCCCATGAGAATAGAGCAGGCTGTAGGCCCTGCTCTCTCATCTAAAGCTGAGTTGTGCAAAGGGGGCTTCTTGCCCTCCAAAAATCCTGTAACTCTGAAAATTCCCAACAGACCAGTTTCCCTTTCATCCTCTGAGAAGCCACCAAAGGCAGTGTTATCTGTGCTGGCAAGTAATCTTAAGCCTTTGATTCTTCTATAACCATCAGAATTTGCTTTGGAATTAATTCTTCAGTTTCACTAAGAAATATATCAAAAAGTATATATATTTTCACAACTCAGTGGTGAGGTGCAAGGAGAATATATCTCACCTTAAATATAGGGAAGTAGTTTAGCACCAGTATAGGGAAGATGTCTAAACTTCTGTTACAGTCAGGATAGTGAGCATAGTTGAGGGTGATTCAGTCTACTGAGTGTGGATAATGTTTTTGGGATGAGTCAGTGGACTCCAAGCCATGTCCTGCCTGGCTCTCCATGGGCTGTAATGGGAACTTGGACAGCTGCCTCACATGTAGACACCTGCATTGTAGAAACTCAAATCCAGGAAGGCTGGATTTTTTTGCAGAAACTTCTCATCGTTATTTTTCACTCCTATGTAAGAGTTATATTCTGTAGAATATAACTTTTCTACTGTGAGTCTGGCAGCAGCCATCAGAATAGTATTGAATTTTCTTGTTCTAAGATACTAGACAAATTGTGTCTTATTTAAGGTGTGAAAGTTTAATAAGTTTCATATATTGAATATTAAATGCTTGTTAATATATTTTAATGTTCTAGTGAGGAATGGGGACTGTGGGGAGAACTGAAGCCACAGGATCTTAACTAAGATCAGCCCCCAAAAACTGAGAGCAAGTTTTCACATAAACCAGTGGTTATATTTCAGAACTTGCAGAAGAAAGACATTTTTGTAAAAGCAGACTAAAGAAATCGCGGGGACCTATGCTTTTCTAACCTATACACACTGGTAATGAAAAACAAACAAGAAAGGTGTCGTGGTTTTACCACTAGGAAGTGTGGTACTGACAAGAGAGGTCCGAGAGAAGCCACACACACCCAAAAAAAGAAAACACACAAGCAACAAGGTTTATTTCACACACACAGAAAACTGACAATAAAGTGCAAAGACAGACAAATTAAGCTCTCCCAGACCCCGCGTCTGGATGGGAAAAGCTCTAGGATAGCGCCGGGTTTTCTGTCAGGGCTCCTGAAGAGACACCGGGATAATTAGAGAAGGACCGCGACCTCAGCTCTTCCGGGTCCCGCAGCCGACCAGGAGAACTCTAGGGTAGCGCCAAGCCTCTCCCGGGCTCCTGAAAAGGCACTGAGACAATTAGAAAAACTGTGAATGCCCACCCCCTTTTCCCCAGGAAGGAATACCACTGCTGATGGAAAGATGTGGTCTTCAATCCGTGCCGCTGCCGCTGGAGTCGCCAATTTGTCCGTGTGCAGGGGCAGGGTTCAGCGTGGAGGTGCGTAGAAATGTGACCCCAAAACAGTCCACACCCAGGAATACCACACCGTGCTGATGGAAAGATGTAGTGCTTAATCCGTGCCGCAGCCACTGAAGTCTCCAATCAGCCCAAGTGCGGGGGCAAAACTCGGCGCGGAGACGAGCAGAGATGCTGCCCCGGCTGGCTCCGGCGAAGAAAAGGGAAAGATATCGGCCCCGCTTGCCTTTTTAAAGGGACCAGTCTTTGCGCATGCGCGGCCGTCCCCTGGGCGACCTCCCCTCTCGGTTTGGACGGTCAGTGCCCGGGCCTCGCCCCCAGCAAGGCTCTGCGCACACAGGCGGCACGCTAAGCCAGGCCGGAAGCAGCGCTGGCCCCAGGCCGGAGGTGAGGGTCCCCCGTGGCCCCGCCCGGTGCCCTGGGGGATCCCGGTACCTTCCCCGGGCCACCCTGACCTAAGCCGACCTGGCTGCTCGCCGCAGCGGCTCCCCCGTCACGCGAGAGGGCTACTACCGGCTCCATTCAGTTTCATGCACACGGGAGACCCACTGCACGTGCGCGGAGCACCGAGCCGGGCTGGGACTTGCGGTGCCTGGGAGCGCCAGCAGCCTCCAGGGCCACGGAGCCGCATCCGCAAAACAGCCGGGGGAGGCATCGCACCCCCGCAGGCAAACCGGGCTGCAGCAGCTGTTCCCGCCGGCCAGGAAGGGCCACACCTGCACCAATGCTGCGGGCCGGGAATGCAGCTGGATGTATGTGGAATTTTCATGATTCTGTAATTCATGTGTGATATTTCTATAAACAACCTGTGAGGATAATGAAAATGTTGGTACATTCTACTATCCAACACACATCTTAGGTCTTATGTAGCACTGGATCCAGATGATCAATGTGATGCTATTAAATGTCACGTAGTTGTTAGGTTTATGATACATGATTTGGAAAGCCTTAGCATAACTCTGAAAATATGAAGAACAGCAAGGAGGTAATTTGGGCAGAATGGGAATTATTTTGAGCTTGTATTCAAATCCCTGGTCAAGACAAAGGATCTCAAAAACCATTTCACTCACCATGGAATGAGGAATATTGTGTAGCAGCATGTGCTTCTGGATTGAAGTTTTGCTGCTTTTCACATGAAAACAAGATGGTAACATACCAGAGGTGACAGAAAATAAAGAAGGATGTAGATTGGACAGAAGAAGTCATTTCCTGTGAAGTGACTTCTCCTTGTGCCCCTGCCCTTAATGAAAAGAACACTGGAATGGCAGCATACCTAACTATTTTTTCCCCCCCAGTTAGGTCAAATTTAAACATCTCAGCTGTGTTCTGTTCAGCTCCAGCTTTCATGTTCTTCATGCACAAATGGTGCTATGCATTCTCTAGTTCACAGCAGTACTCTCTCCCTCTGACTGGTTAAGTGTCCCTGTCTTTAATTCTTGCTGACTTTTATGAACCATTTTATTTAATGTCTTCAGGTGGGGTTTTTTTGCTTTACCTGGTACAGAGTCCCTGAACAGGTAAAATCTCTTGCTTCACACTGCTGTGGGTAATAAAGCATTTTCAATCAAGTAATCAGAAATTCCAGGTGCAGGGTAGCTCCGGGCTCCGTAATCATGCTGAGCAGAACCAAGAAGAGATGTTGCTGGGGTAGAGCTCTGGACTCTGATGCTGACGGTGAACCTATTATTTCAGATAGGATATGCATCTTTGAAGGATCTAGTGTTCCTCACGTCTCATATTTCTGGATGCACTGCAAGAGCATCAGGAAATAGAAGATTTAATAAAAATAATACACAGCTGTAAAGGCGAAGAGTCTGGTTGTGGATTAATGGCTGCCTTCATTTGTAAAAAAGCCTCTCTTTTTTTTGAACTGTTGCTCAAAGGACTGAGAAGAGCCCCTGGCTCCAGACTGAACAGCCTATGACAAGGCAGGCATCTGTCCTCCAAAATTTCCCAAGCAAAAAGTAGCACAGATATTTCTCTAAGCTTGAAAAGATTCTATGGTTGTTATATGAATCTTGACTGCTAATGCAATTACAATTATAGCAGAAGAATATTTCTGTATCATTGTGTTTTGTTGTTTTGCTATTGTATTGTGTATAACTTTATTTTGGTGGAATGGCTTAGGACTTTGGAAGTGATATGCAGTGATATTTCCATCTAAGTTTGTTCATTCATGATTATATTGATTTCAGACTACTAATTCAGTTTTCTATTAGCATGATGATTTTATCATCTAACAGTTATTTCTTTGATGAAACAAAAGTTATTTTGAAAAACAAAGGAAAAAATAAATTATTTTATTACCACTTCGATCTCCAAGAGTATCAGACAAGAAATGCTGTAAATATATAGAACAAGAGCAGCTTCTTGTCTCAAATACATCATAATCTATGGGAAAGGAAAGACTGTCAGCCTTTTATTTAGAGATGTGAAACTAGGATACAAAAAAATACCTTTTCCTGTTATGCTACAGCTGTGGTTATGGATACTTGTATTCCAGATGATTGTTGTATGTTTTCAGTTCTTTCACATTTAGCATGAGACATGTTGACATGTAGATAACAACTTTTAACTACCCATACCAAAAGCTTTATACTTAGAAATTTTGTTCCCTCCTTTGGTGAGACAGAGACAATTAGAACTTAAACCAATGCAATCCAGTTGTGACAAAAAATCTTTGGTTGACGATAAACGGGCCAAAAAAGGACATACTCAGGCATAGCCTTGAAGGCATCAGCCTCAGTGTTGTAAATGACAGAGGAAAAACATGATTATTGCGAGTGTTTTTCAGTATTTGAGGGGAATTTTGAGCCTATGCAAAGCTTATTATGGGATATCAGAAGATGTTTGTGGGATTATGTAAAACTTATTATGGGAAGTTTAGGAGGAAGGGATGGATCATGATAAATGAGTGAGAAACAAAAATGAGACAATGAGAAGGAGGGATAAAAATGGTTTGCTGTACTGAGCCCTTACCCTGGTCAGCATTCCTGTCATATTTTTGTATTAAATCCTTCCTCGAACCATTGTTTCTTTTGTAATCTTGCTATGCTGTTTGTGAGAGCTGCAAGGTCTGAGTGGCAGCATCTGGAGAAGGACTGGGGAGGTCTATTTGTTAGCAACTGTATGTGAGAGGACAGTAACTGGAAAAATCTGAGTGTGTAAATATTTCTGTGGTGAATTTAATCCTTTCTGTGGTGAATTTAATCTTATGTGCGTATGTGCAGGTGTTTGCCAGCAACCTTTGAAACTGGACTAGCTGGAGGAGACCTGCCTCTGGCAAGGCTTGAGGTCTGAGTTGGTGGCTGGGTAAGGGTCCTGTCTTGCATGGATGTTAGGAGGACTGAGAGATTCTGCTGGTATTTGAGGGGCCAGCACGTGTGGAATGCCTGTGAGGTGAGTGTGTGCATCTGTTTTGCTGGCATGCATCAAGCTGGGTGAGCTAGTGAGTAGGAAGAGAGAGAACTGCATATGAGGTAAGAGGGGCCAAGTTTTGGCATTGATGTTAAAGAGGGCTCTGCTGACATCTGAGGATTCAGTGAATGTAGATGTGCCTGTGAACCTGGAGAGCAAAGGCATGTGTGTTCTCATTAGTGGGTTTCAATCCTGACCAGCTGGAGAAGAGTGATGGGACCGAGCCATAAATACCTGTAAATGAGAATTGCTGATATTTGAGAAAATGCTGGTAAAGGCTGTGCTGTCTGTGGCAGTCTGCCTGTCAGCCCATGTCAGTGTCCTTTGTGTGTGTGTGTATGTGTGTGTTTGTGTGTCAGAGATACTCCCTCAACCCTACTACTGGCCAAACTTGCAAGCGTCTGAGATATTTGAAGAGTATTTTGTAGTTGACTGGCATTCTAGAAAGCTCTAAGTATACTGTGTCAAAGACATGGATTTAATTAAATGACTCTCCTAAAACTGTGGCTATATGGTATCCTGCTTCCTCTGACTGCTGATAACAAAAGAAAAAACATTTTGCACAGGTTGTGTGTTATTTCCTTGAGTTTCTGAAAACATACTTTCCTAAAACTGCCACAGCACCAAATGTAATGACTCATTGCCTCTGTTTATTTCTTAATTACTAAGTTCCTATGTGGGGATCTCAATTTTATGACAACAGATCTCACTGGCATCACTTCCATTATGACTCTGATCCATGGCATGTCTGAGCTCAAGCATGGAATTAGGCTGAGGGCAAAATATTTCCAGTGGAGTTTCCAGTGATGGAAACCTCCATCACCTACTGACTCAGAGCTGAAGAGAAAATGGCTGGAAAATTCTGAGGAAACTGCTGGACATGCCAAGCATGTGAAGAAAGAAAACTGTAAGACTTAAGGCAGATATTTGTGATGTATGGGGGGGGTACAGACAGAGTCACATAAAGCAAATGACCACTTCCAGGTACATATTCCATCATCATGCTCTCCCCACAGTGCTGCTGGACCCAGAATCTTGAAAATAATGCTGTTTTACTCTGTAATTTGGAGTCCAGAAGGGATTGTAGTTATCCAGTTGAATGATGTCCAGCCTTTATCTGAAATTTGCTAATGAAATAACTTTGTTTTTCTGACTGCCTCTAGTTAGAGTGTAATGTCTGCTCCTACCTGTGGCAGAGCCTTGATTAATAGCTTTGGTGGTGATATTGCTTCTATGATAGGAGGTCCTGCCAAACTGAAGAAAAGCTAATTCCAAAAGAGAGACAAGGCACAAAAGGGGAAGCTGCTCTAGAAGTAATGGGAGAGTTGATCAGAGGGGCCAAAGGAACTCTGATGGCCCTGAAAATACACTGTGTGAACTTGCTGAGGGTGCTCAGAGAAAGTACAAAAATTATTTTTGAAAATAAGAAGGAAAATGAAACATTGGAACAGCAGTAGAGAGAAGGAGCTGAGAGTCAATGCCTTCCCTGTTATTTTTAACCATGATTGGTATGAATATAATGGGAGACAAAAGAGTTTTTAAGAGAAAAGAGTCCTCTATCCTCTTCAGTGTGTGCTTCTGGGAATCATTCTATTTAACTGGAGTGGCTTTAGGCCTTGCAAAGAAAATTGCAATTACATTAAGTCTATTTGCTGCCTTAGTACAAGCAGAAGGAAATGTGTTTAAGGTAGTTGCTGAGATTGCAATGCACCCACTTTTGATGATTTTGGTTTCAAAGGTTGCATGTATTACCACTGAATAATTAAAGTGTTATCCTAATTAATCTGAACTTATGGATCATAGTGTCTCTGAAATACATTTTCTCCATTAATTAGTGATTTTAGCAGTGTGGTTAGGCACAACAAAGTCTGCCTTCCACTGGCAAGGGATTTGCTCTAGGTTTTTTTAATGTGATTTTCTGAAAGAAAATCAAATGTCATTTTCTTTTAAAACCCTTCATTTAGACAATCATTCTCTGTGAAACTGTACTTAAAGAGGAGTCTTTAGATGCTTATATAAAGAATACAGAAAGAAATAACTGATACACATTCAACCCAAGGACCTGGAGATGACTCTTTTCCACCAGCCTTTTAACCAAACCAGTGAAGGTTGCCCAATACATGAGCTGCAGCCTAACAATAAAGATTTCCTGGCAAGTCCAAGGACAACACTACATCTCAAGTTACTTTTTCTGTGCTGCTCAGGACAACATCAACTAACAAGGACTTGTGCTAATCTATCAATTATGTTTTTATATTAAGAAGCCTCAGTACATTTTGATCTGTAGCATAATTACTTCTTCCTGTGCAAAGGAATGTCTCACGTTCTTGTATCTGTTGTGGCTGACTGATACTACTCACTTTGTATGAAAAATAGTGCTGGAGAAACATGACTCCGCAATGGCTGCTCTGTGGCCATTTTGTGTTTTTTTTCTCTCTCCCATAATAAAATATATATTTTGGAGGTATTTCCAACTCACTCATTGAAATTTGTATCAGCCTAGTGTTCAACATTAAAGATGTTGTATGGAAAAATTATCCTATAAAAAACGCATATTCCTAAGTCAAAGGTAGGTTCTCCTAAAACATAACATTTCTTCCTCTTGGGATTATCCGAGTTCACATGAATAGCCTTCAGGAGGGAGGCAAACCGCTTTGTTTGAGGGCCCAGGTATCCTCTTACACTATGCGCCCTATCAACATAATACGACTGCGTCTGGTCTGAAGAGCTTAAAACCCAAAATAACAGAGGCACAAACCTATGAAAGAAATTAGGAAAAACTGGCTTTTGTGGACAACAGGACAAACCCTGTTTGCTCAACTATAGAACCATTCTTGACAATCTGGAGCAATACCAGGTGCTTGCATCTTTTTGCCATAATTCTGTCAGTGTACATAGTAAACTAAAGGTTCTTAATCCCCATCACAAGAAAGGCTTTGCGTAAGTGGTCCTAGCTGGTTTAAGCAGGACTAGCACCCTCTGAGGTAAGTGAAGAGCGAACAGGTACCTTGTCTGAGTTGCATAAGCAACACAGATATTGGATATCCTGCTTTTCTTTCCTGGCAGGCCATGGGTTTACTGATTTGTTTCCCACTTGGCTTCAGCACACAAACTGTTAATGAGAGTGTCATGCCAACAGGAATATGTTGTTATCTGGCTGCAGGCAATGTGGCCTGGACACCATGTCCTACCAGATTGCATTTTGTGGAATGCCTATAGGTTAATTATTTAAATAATTAATTAATTAATACAGCAAATAGAAATGACAGGTTAAGTGGAGATACTGAGCCTCAACTTTTCATGGAGACATTGTCTGCCTGGATTTCTCCAAGGTTTTTGATACTGTTTCCCACAGCGGCCTCCTGGAAAAACTGACGCAATACAGTCTGGACAAGTGGTCTATGCAGTGGATGGGGAACTGGCTGACAGGCTGCACTCAGAGGGTGCTGGTAAATAGCTCCTTTTTCAAACTAGCAACCTGTAACAAGGTGGGGAGTCCCCAGGAATTGGTATTGGGCCCAGCGCAGTTTTATATCTTCAGAAGATGGGATCAAGTGTAACCGGACAAAGTTTGCCAATGATACCAAACTAAGCAGGGAAGGCAAGATACTTTGGAAGGGAGAGCCATTCTTCTGGAAGACCTGGAAAAGCTGGAAGAGTAGGCTAACAAGA
>VYZS01060344.1:8902-24013 GCA_013400695.1 Neodrepanis coruscans
TACTCTTTTTCTTTGCAATAAAGATTAATAATAACAGAACTTTCAATCACACTATTATATAAAGGTTAAAAGATCTTGCTTTGGCATTAAAATAAAATTAACTCTTATGAATGCAACAAATACAATACTATAGAGCAATAAATTACAAGTAGAGGTGATGTGTAGGGTGGCTGGAAAAATATTGGGCATTTTGTAGCCACTAAAGATGCAGTGAAAGATCAAATAATTCTGAAAAAACAAAAGGTAAATGGCTTAGCACTCAGCAAGGAAGCTAAAACTGAAAAATGTGATGACTGACTGCATGGACTGTTTCTGGCAAAGTGCAAGAGCTATTCTTGGACTACAAAGCCAGAGCTCAGTGACACAGTACTTGAGTATTTGTACACTGCGTAAGTCAGCACTGAGCTTTTTACAAACAAAACAGGTAATTCTCTAGAAAAAAAATTAAGTAAGCACAAAGTTACCAGTTTCTCAATGCATACAGCAAATTATGGCCTCCTTTAGGCTCCTCAACTGGCACACAGAGCCAGGTTTTCATGCCACCTGGCATCGGTTGACCTTTCTCACATGGTTCAACACCAAGCCAGCGTGAGGCATTACCCTGAAGGGTTTTCATGTGCTCACTGACAGTAGGGAACAAGGACACACAAGTCCACTCCAAGCACAAGCTTTCTCTTGTAACCACATGCTGCTCTTCATTCACCTCAGTTTTGAACTCCATCATCCTACTGCAATGTAACAACCACATACATATATAGCGTACACGTACAAGCAGATGTACCAGCATACCTAGTCATCACTTCTCCTTACCCACACAACTCCTTGAACAACCATGCCTATCTACCCTTCTAGATTGTGTTCCCAGATGAATCATCCAGCCTTGCTCTCCTTGTGATAATCTCCATCCACTTTTTATCCAGCAGCTTTTCTCAGGTAGTCATGTCTCTTCTCCCAAGCTCAGAGATACCAATCTCTTCTCCTCTTGCCTGCTCAACCTGACTTTTCCCCTACAGACAGCCATCCCATTCATCCATCCTCTTGCATTTCCCTCACATTTTTACAGCCTCTCGGTTGTTCTCAAACCTTTATTTCCCAGTTTCATCCTCAGAAGTAAATTGCACTTGTACCTTTGTATAGTTGTACTGCAGAAGAGCAAACTGTTGGTCGGGAGAAAATATAACTGTGCTTGCCTTGTACTTATCCTGTCAACAAAAGAAGGGCAAAAAGAACACATTAAGCACTGATTCCAAAGAAATGAGCAGAACAAAATACTAAATTCAATACCTTTCCCAATGTCTGCATATATTACATATAAGTCAACATACTAATGTTGTGTTTGCCAAGATTACTGAGGATGTTCCTTTGTCAGCACTGATACGTAGGATGTTCCCATTGTCTGTTTTGTGAAGATACTCATTTCCTAGAAGAACATGAGACATGCTCATAAAAAAAAAAAAAGTAAAATGCTCATCAATTACTTCTCTTTTCCCCTTATGTTTATAAGCAGGAAATAAAATTCAAAAGTCTGGTCAATGTTGTGTTTCCCAATTCTGTAAAGAAAGGATGCTTACAGCACAAGAATGTTGACAAAATGTAATCCTGAGGATCACAGCATCCACCTTCTAGCATCTCTTCCCCTTGGGGCACAAGGCATACTCAAAAGGAAAAATGGGCCATATCCTCCTGTTCCCTGGCAGCCTGATGCACAGGAAGCTGACACACTTCAGAGGATAACATGCTTTTACCAAAAAGCATAGAAGTATAGACTTTTAGCAGTAGGAGAATATAGCTTCCCATGAATGTGGGGGGTGGAATAAAGGGGGAAAAAAATTAATGCTTTGAGCTGCATGCTGTTCTATAATGGTACTATTAAATAATTTAATTTTTTTTCAGGATATAGTAGTCACCTCAGCATGAAGATAAGTATTTACTGAAGGTAGTACCTTTTCTTGACATTTAAGTTGTATGTATAAATTAATTACCTGAAATCCACTCCAAATTATGTGTTTTGTAATTGTAGTCATTGTTCAAGTAATTCTGTAGAGTGTACGTTCTTCGTGAGTCAGGCTTTTCTGGAAAAAAAGAGACAAAAGAGAGATTTTGACATCGCTGCAAATTGTTCCACCCCAGCTTCTTAACCTGACTACTAAGTAGTTTTTTGTTGCTGGTTATTAAAGTGTTTTAGCTAAACACCTCTTAAGTACTAACAGTGGGAAGGCAATAAAACTCTACTGCAAGATAAATTCAGCAAGCATAAAATACGAGTGTCCGTGAGATCACTCAACAAACTTCTGGAAATGAAAATACCACTTTCTCCCCATGCTCACCCTGAGAAGTTTGCTGCAGAGCCCCAGCAGCTAATATGTGCATCAGACATCAACTGTGGGGTGGGTCATGCAAAACAGAGATGGACATCCTCACGTCTGAGAGTGGTGAACAGGCAAGGTTGGCCATGTGAATGAAATGCGACATCCATGTGAGTAGATGTACAGACCTTGAGCGATTCCCTTAAATTAAAGTGGCTGCTGTACTTGATCACGTATTTTGTAGTATGGGTGTTCCTGTATTCCTCAGTTGTGAATCATTTGCTTATGATTAAAATCACATTTCAAAAATGTCTCAAATAAAAAAAGAAGTCTGAGAAGCAGTAAGATTTTCAGGAAAGGTCTAATTAAAAAAGAAATTAAATCACAAACACTTTCTGATAACCTTATGATGAAATAATTGGTTAAATATTTATCCCTCTCTTGATGTGTTTTTCACCAAAGTACAACCTTTTGACTAGCAAATTAAAGCCATGTTACTGGGTTACTCTGAAAAGACCAAATGAAACTTTGAACCTAATTAAGCTAGTGAGTTCAGTCACCAGCTTCAGCACACTGCAGTCAACCTCTATGAAAACTATTTCTTACTGGCTGCAGTGCACAAGCTACTCTTTCCAAAGTATGAAAAGTAGGAAAATAACAATTTGGTCTGTGAGTCTTTGTGATATTTTTCCTCTGAAAACAAAGATTACAGTTTTTAAATTCAGGGGTGCAATCCTCTCCCTGCTTCCTCTCTACCTTTTCTTAATGGACACCTAAAATCTACCCTCATACAAACCTACAGGGTCCAGAAGGGAAGCAATTTTTATCTCAACTGGCTAAATCAAAAGACTAGCATAACAGCAACTGATAAAAATACTTAAGTACAGACGTGCCCCTAAGAAGATTGCATCTTCTGTCATTACGGTGAAGAAGAAGAGTGCAAAGCCCTTGGGGAAACCGAGAAAAACACCTCACAATAATTTTTGCAGGTTATCTTTCTGCAGGTTAAATATATATGACAACTGGAACATGGCAGGAAGATATTTATATTTGCTATTACAGCTTTACTCTTATTTAAAAAAAAATAAGCAAATTGAATATGTACAGACTGTATAACCACTGCTGCAATAAAATTAGTCAAGACATAATGATTTTAGTTCAAAATGCTCAGCAAAGGTTTTAAAAAAAATGCCTGCTCAATGCCATTTGAAATTTGACTGTTCTGAAAAATTAGTAGGCTAAATTTATTGCTCTTGAAGTTCCTGTAAGAATATTAATTTCTCAGGTTAATTATTTGATATTAACTGAATATATAATTTGATGGACTATGAACAAGTGTGCATTTGATATTCACACACAGTTGTCTAGTTGGGAATATGACTTCTCTCCCTCCTAATTGAGAACGTGTCATTTTCAATCAGAGGGGCTTCAGAAAGCAAAAAAACTCTGTCTTGGAAAAGGAGAAGCAATTTAAGACAGGTGGCTGATGAACAGGTTTAGGGATTTTTCCAAACTGATGAATGTTTTTCCCCCTGGTGACATACATATTTTGCTAAGGTCTCATTACAAAAAATCAGGCCACTATTAAGATTTGTTGGCTGTGTATAAAATTAAAATTTCATTTTCTGTCAACACCTTCCACGTAGTATCTGAATATGAAAACATACGCCAAGCTGTAAGGGTGTAGTCATAGACATTCTAGCTGAAGTATTCTCTTAATTTATAAGATAGGCCATTACCAGTATATTCTTAGTTATGCACATTATGCCGCCAACCAAAGATATCCAACATACATTGAATTCTGCATTTTCGTTCTTCTTTTTCAGATTCCATTTAAGAAGAAGGGTCAAACAGTTTTATTTTGACAAAATAATGTTGACATTCAAGAGCACTTTATTGGCTTTGAAGATTGGATACAGATCAATATATGTTCATACTTTAGCAAAACCGCTTCTTTCACTCTTGGGTTCCTCAGTGAGGCTGTGAGGACTAAATGTTCTTGCTATTTTTATTTTTTGGCTATTCCAGACACAGACTTATTTTTCTAAATTCCAAATGACTAGCTTCCAATGCTCAGTACTGGGGCCAGTTTTGTTTTATGATTTGGACAAGGGGATTGAGTACACCCTCAGTAAATTCACACACGACACCAAGTTGGGAAGGAGTGTTGATCTGCTGGAGTGTAGGAAGGCTCTGCAGAAGAATCTGCACAGGCTGGATTGATGGGCCAAGACCAATTGCCTGAGGGTCAGTAAGGGCTGGGATTTGCACTTTGGTCACACCAACCCCATGCACTGCTGCGGGCCGGGGGAAGAGAGGCTGGAAAGCTGCTTGTCAGAAAAGGACCTGAGGGTGCTGGTCAACAGAAGCTGAACATGAGCCAGCAGTGTGCCCAGCTGGCCAAGAAGGCCAATGGTATCCTGGCTTGTATCAGAAATAGTGTGGCCAGCGGGATCAGGGAAGTGATTGTAGTCCTGTACTCAGCACTGGTGAGACCGCACCACAAGTGCTGAGTCCAGTTCTGGGCCCTTCAGTACAAGAAAGACATTGAGGTTCTGGAGCATGTCCAGAGCAGGTCAATGAAGCTGATGAAGGGACTGGAGAACAAGTCCTGTAAATGAGTGGCTGAGGGCGCTGGGGGTTTTTAGCCTGGAGGAGGCTCATGGGTGACATTATCACTCTCTGCAATTACCTGAAAAGAGGTTATAGCCAGGAAGGCATCAGCAACTTCTCCCAGGCAATGAGTAACAGGACAACAGGAAATGGCCTCAAGCTGCACCAGGAGAGGTTCAGGCTGCACATCAGGAAGAATTTTTTCACTTAAAGGGTGACTAACCATTGGAAGGGGCTCAGGGAAGTGGTAGAGTCACCATCCCTGGAAGTGTTCAAGANCCAATTGCCTGAGGGTCAGTAAGGGCTGGGATTTGCACTTTGGTCACACCAACCCCATGCACTGCTGCGGGCCGGGGGAAGAGAGGCTGGAAAGCTGCNGGAAATGATTAATCTCTATTCTATTCTTACTCCTGGCAGTACATACATATTTCCACTGTCACAGTGATATACCGGAAATAATTACACCATAATCCCTCTGTTACAAGAGCAAAAACATAAAGAAGTCCTGGAAAAAAGGCTCTTAACCTTTTATGTAAGTAGTACTCATGTGAAGTTGTTAAACAATTTTGTTTCAATTTTGGAATTTTTTATTAACATGTCACCTTTTCTCAAATGAAAATTGAGTTGTTTCTGTAGGTGTAAGATGTTGACATCTTTAACCCCAGATAGCAACTAAGTACTCCTCAGCCACTCACTTCCTTCCTTTCTCTCCACCCTGCCCTCAGTGGGGATGGGTAGGAGGATCAGAAAAAGATAAAACCCATAGCTTGAGATAAAAGCAGTTCAGTCATTGAAATAAAGCTAAATATAATACTCCAAATAATAGTAATAATATTTATAATGAAAATGAGAGAGAAAGAGAGAGAGAGAAATAAGACCCAAGAAAGACAGGTGATGCACAATGCAACTGCTCACAATCCACTGACCAATGCCCAGCCTATCTTTGGGCAGCGATTGGCCAATCACAGCCAACCCCCTCCCCCATTCATATGACCGATGCATTCTATGCTATGAAATACCCCTCAGTCAGGTCAGGTCAGGTCAGCTGTCCTGGCCATGCTCCCTCCCAGCTCCTTGTGCACCTACTTGGTTGCAGAGCCTGGGAAACTGAAAAGTCCATGACTTAGAGTAAGCACCACTTAAGAGTTAGCAACAACCAAAATATCAGTGGGTTATCAACATTATTCTCATACTAAATCCAAAACAGAGCACTGTACCAGCTACTAGGAAGAAAATTACCTGACTCCCAGCCAAAACCAGGACAGGTATAAAGTAAACAAGAACTTAACTATTGTGTAAGGGATATGGTATGACAATCACCACACCAAAACCTAAAGATGCTGACAAATTACTTTTGGCATATGTATGTGTCAAGGCATAGTTTACTTATTTCCATGTGTAATAAAAAAATAAGCACAAGAAATTAAGTAAATGATTTTAAAGGAATGGAAAACTATTATATCAGAAATAATGGAAACTTTATTGCATGTTCACCACGACCAGGAGAGACTGGAATAATCACAAAAAAGGAAGGACAAGGACAAGTACAAGGATGATGTTCAGCAATAATGAGAAAGGGATACACAAATGCTAAAAATCAGAAAAGGTGAATATTATCTCCAGCAGAACAAAAATGAGAATAATCTGCAGTCTAAGAATGTAATTTAGAAGCAGCATGAGAGATGCAAGGGAAACTCAACAGATTCAGTGGTCAGAAAAGTAAGATACACTTCAGGCCAGTTCTTCCAGTTTTTCCTTCTGTTTCTATTCCAACATGTGTAAAAAATACTCTTAACTCTTCCATCCTCCCACACACTCAAGCCCACAGTTACTGCCTGAGATATGTGATGACTAGAACACTGAAGTAAATTTTCAGGAAAAAAGTATGTAAAAAAGTATTTTGCTGGGTCAGGCCAAAGGTTCAATTCATTCAGAATTCCACCCAGGAATTCGTCTGGAGAGACGATAACCAACGAGTGAGTGCCTGGGGCAGTTTACCCCAAAGTCACTCTGTGGGGCTGCAGAGACTTCCCCAGAGGGATGTAATCATTAACTTTGTATTCAATAGCTCTGGAATCCCTCTCAAAGTTACCTCATCTCATGCAAACCAAGGAAATAAAAACAACAGAAGTGTTCTGAAGATAGAAATCCATACTTGATACTTTTATATTGTATTACACCACATTTGAATTAGAGTAGATAACTGAGTTAAATGACAGTTACAGAAGTCAAGGACATACATCAGGAAAACCTTTTCATTCCCTATCTGTTCAGACTCACAAAGAACCCTCAGGCACCTTAAGGTCTTTAATTTCCCCAGCACCTGCTATGCTGTTCCAGTCTCTTGTAGGAACATTCCTATTGCAAGACCACAGGGGCAGACACAGTATCATCTAATTATGACAGTGATTATCCTTTTCATTTAGGGAATATCTCACCCTTGGAGAATTACACCTGTGGGTGAAGAAACCTGTTTTGTGGCCAGACAGCTGTATGGGACACCTCACTCTTAAGGCTGCTTACGGCTTCTCATGGCAGCAGAATGATACTACATACTGCACTGTCTCCTTCCTGCTCTGAGTATGGGCTACTCATCCTTCCTTCCTGCCCAGCTGGCCATAACAAGAACTGTGGTTTCAGAAAAGATAAAGGTATATGGACATGGGATGTTTCAATCTGCCTTTTGTACAGAAAGTTACAGGATTAAAAAAAATGGGAGAAGCATAAGTAAATGGGTAAGTGAACCATGAACAGACAGATCAAAATTTTATTAGAAAATACTCATACTTTAAGGGTAACCACTTGTTACTGTAGCCACCTGTTAGATGGTTCCTCAAAGCATAACAATGCTTTAATCAACAGACTTCAAAAACAACCCCCAAGGCTGTTTTGAGATTAAACTGTTTGATCCAAGTAGCCCCATGTAGTTAATAAATATAAAAGAAGGTGTCAAAATAAGCAGTGGAAACTAAGAATTTTGTACAGAATTCTGTCTGGGAAGGCCCTCAAGGTAAATAGTGAAGGGATGCACTCAAAAACTTTTCGCAAATTTAAGTCTGTAGTGTTTGTCCATGCTAAACAGCTGCAAGAGAAGAAGCAGAAGTTCCATTCACCAGGCCTACAGGCCTGCCAACAAGCCAGAACTCTTCTGGAAGAAAAAATTTCGCAACCTTTCACAGCACTGGAACCCATTTATCAAACTAATTACCTGCTGTCTGACTGCTAAGCTTATGAAATGAAAGTACGTTGAGAAGCATGGTAGGGAGAACAGTGCAGAACAAAGGTAAGAAACCCAAACTCAAAAGTACCTATTTATATCAATAATCATCAATTTCATTCCCTGCACAATGCTTGAACGACTGGAATGAAATAAAGACTTGATTGCAATTACAACTTTTATCAGAGCAGACTTTGATATCACATAGTCACAGTCATGTGAGCTGCTCCTCCCCAACGCAATTTTGCCACTTTCATTTTGTATTCAGGTGAGCGCCTGTATGGCCCAGGAGGAATCTTCAGCTGACTCATGCCCTGTGGTTGTTCATAAAAGCTTTATAATCAAACTGCCAGTCATTAAGTGCTCTAACCTATAAATTAGGATACCACCTGTACAATCTCAGCTAACAGAAAACATCTGTTTAGCACAGTCAAAAATTCAAAAGCACCCTAGAGTTCCCAAATTACAATGGTTACAGTTGTTATTCAGATGCTACTGCTGGCCTGATTTAGGGTGAGACAGGAATTCAAGTTTTTGAACTGGGACCACTCCATCCCAATCCATATTTTATCCAGAGGTACTTAGTGAACTACCTGGGCACACTAGGTAATTTCCTATGTGTCAATTTTACTTAACAGTAAAAAGACTGACACATCTTCCTACTCCTTTACAACCAAAATGACACAAGCTGAGGCTTGACAGCGTGGTGGTATTCTGTATATCATGTAACAGGAGTGTTTCTTTAAAGTAAAATGAATTTACTATCTGAGTGACTGATCCTGAACTGCAGCCACTTCTACAGCAAAAGAATTCCTATGCTACAATTTAGGAAAGAAAACTCATTTGACTTACAGTAAGACATAGAATTGGCATCAAGATAGACAAGCACCATGTCTTCACCAGAGTTCAGGCCTGCATACTGAATTCTTTCACTAGGTGTTATGCCTGCACACATCCATCTGATAAGTTATCAAGACCCTTTCTCTTGCTCTTCCCAACTCGTGAAATTTAGAGTATTTTCTGTCATCTCAAAAATCTGTTTTTTTTCAGATAAGTTGCAAAAAGCTGCCCAAAAATAACAGAAAAGGAAGTCAGCATCCACTGGTGAAAGTTTTAGCCCAGAAGGTATGTAATTCAGATATCCAGATTTTGAAAATCTAGTTTTTAATGACTGGGATCTTAATATTGATAGAGCCAAACTGCAAAACATTTAATGTAAATTATGCCATATGAACACTAGTGACACAAGCTTCATCTCTTTAACTGACATACAACAAACCCACCAGAACTTTCTGTGCACAGAAGCAATTGCTGTGCTCTGTGAACACAGCAATCAAAATCAATATATGAATCTTCACACTTCTTGGGGCGCATCTCACAGACAGTGGACCCCCAAAGGTCTAGTCTAGAAAACACTTTCTTAGAGTTTGCAGCGCAGAATCTACATATCAGGATTGCTCAGCTGTAAGACAACAAAATGTGGTGCAGCTCTATCCTACCAGCTGTGAGCAAGGCATTGCTTCATGAGGATTTAATGCTGTTTAACATTAACATCCAGAGCTACAAGAGCACCTGGGAAAGTACAAACCGATCAGAGTCCAAAAGTCCATTCCAAATCTTCTTCTAGTTTTCTGACCTCTGTAACTGTGCTGTGTATATAATTTTCCTCAATGGCATTAACAAAAGTTGTGCAAACACAGCAAACTAGAGGGAATAAATCTTATCTCTTCATTACACCCTAAAAGAAATGAGTAATTGGCATTTTACTGCTTCGATAGCCTTCGGCCACAATAAGAACAGAAAATGCTGAAAACAATGGTTATAATTATTACCAACGCAGACGGCAAAATCAAGGGTCTTTTTAACTCTTCACACGCCCCCCATCCTTCCAGGCGAGACACCCTCTTCAAGAAGCACCTCCCAGTTTCCAGCACTCAGGAGTTCCAGCTGCATGGACCCCGCTCCCTAAAGCACAAACTTTTCGCACAACTTTCCCCCTGCTGCCGTGCGCGTCGGAACCCCCGAGCCCCTGAGGCCGCAGGGAGCCCCCACCACTCTCCTCTCCCCTCCTTTCCATCTCATCCCCTCCCGGCCCCGCCGCGGACTCACTGCGGGTGAGCAGCACCAGGGGCACCGTGATGGCCACGACAACGACGGCGACCCCCACGGCCACCAGCAGCCACTTCAGGAAGCTCTGCAAGGAGAAGTCCCGTCAGGCGAAGGTCGCGCAGGACCTGCCTGCGCTGCCGCCCCCCTTTCCCTCACCCACCGGCATCGCGAGGAGCGGAGCGGGGCCGCTGCAGGAGCCGCTGGCAGCAAACCCGGCGGGCTCGGGCTTGGGCTTGAGTTTGGGCTCCGACTCTGCAGCCCCGGCGCTGCCCGCGGCGTTTTGCTCCTGAGCGGCGCCTGGGCGGGGGCGGGGGGCGGCTGCCTTTGGAGCGGCAGGCACCGGGCGTTGTGCAAGATCCCGGCTTTCCTGCTGGCTTTGCGGGTTGAACGGTGGTTCCTCCGTCAGTTCACACACTGAACGCTGTACGCGGCAGAGGAGGAACTTGGGACACCGAAAGGATTTCTGTCGGAAATCAGATAACGGCCCAGAAGTGATGGCAAAACTCCCAATGCTTTGATAACACCAACATTCCTTGTAAAGTTTCTGCTCTTTGAACTTCTTTCTCTTGCAATCAAGTCATGGAAGAACTCATAAAACTGCAGGAAGGGCTTTATTTTTTTTATTTCGCACTGGAGATAAATTTGTAAGTCTGCAAAATGGGATTTTAAATTAAGACCAGAAAATGGAATTATAGGATAAAAGTTTAAAATTTATCCTTAAAGATGACACTGGTTTATAATTCCATTTCCAAGGAGAATTTTGAGTATGTGCTGGATAGTAGGACTAATTTGTGGAAAAGACAGAATAACCTTTAAATCAAAACTGTAAAGCTTGTGATTGTTTAAAAAGCCAAGCAAATTATTTAAAGAGAAGAATTCTAGCCTCAAAAAAAAGTGATTGCAAGTGGTGCTTTTGGTTTTGTCCATCTTAGATTTTCTCCCTTTATTTGCAGAATACTCGCAGTTACCAGAGAAAGATGCAGGTTTTTTACAACTTGAGAAATGTAACAGAAAAAAGTATGTGGTTGGCCAAAACAAGAGATTTGAAGTCAAGAAAAAAAGAAAATGTTCTTAGCCTTGCCTTCAAAATACTTTTCGGCGCTTTCAGCAAGGTTATGCTGCTTGTTCCTTCATTCCACTTCTGAGGTGTAGCGCAGCATTTTGTATTTTGCTGCTGTTTCTTAAGCAAACCGTCTGGAAGTTGGTTAATAACTTTTTGTGATGGAAAAATCTCCTTTAGAATAAGCCAAAGTACTTAACAAACAGTAAAGATATGCATATATGGAAGGTAACAAGCTTCATCTAGATACAAACTTACGTTCTTGCTTACTATTGTATACTATTCTCCTTGAAGGTAGCAGTTGCCACTAGTTATGAATTTACACTGTGGTAGCTGTATCAGTTTACTTTAGGAATGCCATTAATCTGCCCTGGCAGTGGTTCCAGGTAGTTCAGTGTCAGTTTACTGTGGAGGATCTAACACTCTGCAATTTCACGGCTTGCTAAATACTGAGTACAGATAAGTCCGCTTCTATAAAGTAAAATCACCGTGAAATGGCAGTTTTTTACATTACTTTTAAAACTAGTATCTCATTACGTGCTGTGAGATACATGACCTGTGTTTTAGAACGTCTTACAGCTCCACTTAAATATCTGTCTGGTGTACTGGGCAATTGCTTGTCTAATTAAGAATAAAAAAGAAAAACAAGACACCACCACCTCTCACCCCAGAGTGAATATTCTTTTCCCAGTGAGTAGGAATCATAACGTGTGTAATTCAGCCAATCTGTGCTCCCCTGCCCCCATTCCCTAAATATTTAAGTAGTGATAATGACAGTGTCTCAAAGTATAGCATGGTCAAATTATGTCAGTCTTGTGATAAACTGTACCTGAATGTTACCAAGGTTTTCATAGCCAAGTTGCAGTTTAGTGTTTAGTGTTTTGAGGGATTCTCTGCAAGATTTTAATGCTTCTGAGTGGTGAATTCTAAGGAGGGAAAAAAAAGACCAATGCTGACAAACCATATGCCTGGCTTCTCCTGGTTTCAGTGAGCACACAGTTTTAAGTGCCTTTGGAAACTAGATTCTTGTATCTAGATCAAATTGTTAATAATCTACAGTGCTTCTGATTCTGGTCATGTCAGAGACACTAATGAATCTGTATTCAAACCAGTAAGAGTTAGTGTAACAGATTATGTTTTCCTTTCAGTTGCAATAGTTTCTAGCAAAAAAGTCTTGAAAAAAATCTCAAGTTCCTTCTGTCTGATCAGAATGCCTATGATTCCAAAAATTATTGTTATTGTTGTTGTTGTGCTTCTGTTGCTCTATCGGATTGTCTTTTGTGATAGACTGAGACTTAAAAAGTTCCTTCAGCTAAATAATTCGAGTTACTTAATACCATGGTGTTCTTTTGCAGTCAGATATGTTTTAATATGATGCCAAGAGATTAAACAAATAGATATCCAGCAGTGGCTGCTACATGACAAAATTTGAGAAGTCATAGCTGTTCATCATATTGTATGCTCAACACAATTGTATTCAGAAAGAAGCTAAATGATTGCAAAGATCTACTTACTAGAAAGAATGAAAATACAGCTTTCAGCCTGAAGGTTGGCTTTCCAAAACACTTGGTAGACCTGCCAGATGTGATGTCTCCTTCAGACACCTCTCGCCTCAGTGAAACTCAACAGTTTGTTATGCATCTGTTTATACATTTGATACTTTCCTCCAGAAATAGTTGGAGAAGTCAAACAGGGAGAATGGAAAACATAAGCTCTCTGCAGAGTAAAACAAATGTTTGTGACTAAAATGTGTACAGTCTACTGTACAGGTGCAATGATGTGTTCCAGATGTCTCCATGTGTGTCTACGGGAGACAAAATACGAGCTGAAGAAACTTTTCTACAGATTCACAGCATTTCAAATGTGCTGTGAGGAAGAGAAGGCAAAGGTGCTATTAGCAGTCAGGAGTGTCCAAGTTCTACTGGACTAAGAGTGTCTTTTGACTACAGATATATTAAAGCTGTCTTGTTTTTCCCAGAAATAATTTCATTTTTTTCTTTGCATTTAAGGTTGAAATGGCATAAGGACAGTTTTGTAATACATTTTTGCACTGGTTCTGTTTGAGAGGATTGTGAAGAGAGTGTTAACTGTAAATCAAGAAAGCTAATGAGAAAAAATCCTGATTTATATGATTATGTCACTGGGACAGCCATTTCAATGTGGCTAGTAGCAGCTGTCATTCAGTTCTTTTAAGTTTATGTATTTTTTGTTATAAAATTATTTTCTTGGCAGCTACAGATTCCTACCACATGTCCTTAGAGCACAGGTTTCTGGTTTTTTTTTTTTTGTTGTTGGTTTTTTTTTTCCTTTCACTATTTTAATTTCAATTTGTTTTTTTTTTTTTTGTTGTTGGTTTTTTTTTTCCTTTCACTATTTTAATTTCAATTTGTTTTTTTTTTTTTTGTTGTTGGGTTTTTTTTTCCTTTCCTGATATTAATTCCAATTAGTTGTCTTTTTTTACTTCAATATGCTTATTTTTCCAGATACTTAATAAATAGCATGGAAGAGGAAGGATGCTGCACACTCAGCAAGTAAAATGAAGTTAATAAAGGAGGTAACACTGGGAATACCTTTTATTATAAAGCCACCTGGAAGTTCTAGGAAGCACATGTGCAGATACCCAGAGCACTCTAGCTATTGTATAGTAAGGACAAAGTGACTGTTACTCATTCCTCCCTATGTTTGTACCATTCCCTGAATTTCATGTAGCATGTATGAGAAATATCCAGCACATAACTCATCATTGTTCCCATATGGACTTGCTCTGTGATTTCAGGATATGTTGAGTCCTGTTGAGCTAAAACGTGTGTTTGGAATTTCTGATTACAAGTTCAACTTCATCTCACTTCTAAAGAAAGGGTTTCTTTTGATTCATGCTCTGGTTTGGGACTTAGAAAATTAGAGGTTAATCGTTTTTGTTGTGTTCCAGACAAGCGGCATAAATTTGAGAAAATAATTTATACCCCTCTGTTCCTAAGGCATATAATTGGTACAACTGTGGAAAACACAGTATTTTCATAGCTGAGAAAACTGTCATTAGGAGGAGCTCAAATACCCTGGTGAGAAACACCACAGCAAAATGGATTTGTAGCTTGGGAATCCTGTTCTTCAGAGCACTATATTTCATTTGAATAAAAGATTTCGAAGGCAGTTGTTCAGTGTATGGAAACTGAAAATTATGTTGTTAGTACTGTTTTATACTGGAATATATGTATCCAAATGTGTATAACTGATTTTTTTAATTCTTCAGTGGTATTTTGGATGCTATGACTTTTTTTTTTTTTTTTTTTTTTTTTTTTTTTTTTTTTTTTTTTTTTTTTTTTTTTTTTTTTTTTTTTTTTTTTTTTTTTTTTTTTTTTNTTCTATTAAGTTTTAGTTGTTTAAATCTGGGATCTTTAAACAGCTTTCTGTTGCGGTCAAGAATCTCTTCTAGATGCCAAGTTGGGTGTGATCAGTCCTGATCTGAAACTACAGAATATTTGTTCCTGTAGCACTTTGGAAGTACAATCTAATATTTTTCCAGAAATTCTAGATCATCAGTGAAAGCTTGAGATGCTTATAAAAAACTTATTCCTATGAAAACCTTATTCTTAGCAAAAGTTATAGGTGCTAATTCTGATTCAAAAAAAGTCCATCAACTTCTACCTGATACTTGCTAAGCCTGTTGGCTTTCTTTTAAACCACTTGCCCTTTAGGACATTTTAATATAGATCTGTGGTATATTGCTATTACAGCAAGGGGAGAAATGGAGGTTTTGGTAGTCATTGGAAGTAAGAGCTACTTAACTGTCGGAGAATGCCTTTAAG
>VYZS01060393.1:7007-33392 GCA_013400695.1 Neodrepanis coruscans
TTTTGGGTTTTTTTTTTTTTTTTTTTTTAACCAGGGATTGAAATCTGTGAAGGAGTCATGCCTAGAAAAATGCCCACAGATTCCAGCCTACTTTGGGCTGAGTGTTAGAGTACCTAAGTCCTTACATTTCTGGTTCATCTCACATGATAAGTGTGTGAGGTATGACTTAGTGCCTTGCACAGCTCTAGATTCCCTATCTGTTCTGTTTATTTCCAGTGACAGAGAGGAATGAAGGACCTTTATCCTTTGCATTACCTCTGTGGGGATCAAGCAAGTTGCACTTTCAGGCAGGATGAAAAGAGTGGCTGCTAAGGGAGGTCATGGCCCCAGACCATTGGCACAGGAGTGAAACCAGTCCCAGGGGCGAGTAAGACTGGGTGTTTTGGGATCTTATGGGCTACACAATTTAGAACAACAGTTCCTGAGTTGAAAAAAGTGATCCTTGATGAGGAAGGCAAGATGAATGTGTTAATACCAGACTAGAGTATGTACCAGCCACTTACAGGTCCTTTATCAAAAAAAAGTATAGAGTGCAGCCAGCTTTGAAAAACTCCTGCCTGTCATCTCATCAGCCTTAGGCAGAAAAATTTGCCCCACGAGGACTTCTGAGGTCAGCCTTGGCTGCCAACCACAGCATTGATTTAGCTGATTCCCACCCCTCCATATCATCCACAAAACTGGCCTAAGCTGGGTACAGGGATGCTGCCTGGGACAGCGTGTAGTTGTGCACCTTTCCTTCTTTCATCTGGGTCAAGCAATCACCAAAACTGCAGTAAAATTCAGAGAAATAACTTAATTATTGCAGAGGGGAGGTTAGATCATGTCTAGTCTTGTCATGTAGGTTGTGTTTTTACCATGTGCTGTATTGAGGGAAAATAAATTGAAAAAGAAAGTGAAGGCAACAGAGGTATGATTGAGTTTTTTTCTGACCTGTGGGATGTGATGCTGTAGGAGTCAGAACACTGTTCAATGTTTCAATGGGTAAACCTTATTTTAGATAGATATTTCTGATATGACATTTTCCTAGTGATATTTTCTCACATATCTATCCAGTAGACTGACTAAGGAGTTGGTGGATGTGCAGTGGATTATTAACCTGGTGACAACAACATTAGTAACATAGAAGGGTGCTTTATTCTACTGCTAGCACTTGCATCTGTTTCACAAGCATTACCAAGACAATCACATTCTTCCTGCATCTGCTTTGCTTTAGCTTACACAGATAATTCAAGGGTAATGCACCTTGTCTAAGCTAATTCTAAATACATGCTTCAAACACACAAAAAAGTGCTTCGTGGGTATTTTGACCCAATGCACTACATCAAAGTAACCAAGTAAGCTGTAAATGCTTTGACTAAAATTAGACAGAAATTGGCATTTGTCCAGCCATGTTTCTGACTGGCTGTTTTTTGAGTTTCAGACTTTCTCTTTGTGTGAATATATATGAAATGGCAGTGCAACCTGTAAGTTATTCAGATGCTCCAGTGAGAGCTATGCTAAAAGAAAAAATATACCATGAACAATGTGCTCTCAGGTCTAAGATGAGTCATGGAACTGAAATCTGACCTTTTCAGATAACCTGCAGGCTGTCAGAATTGCCTATATGTGTTGACACCTTTGACATGATGTACCTGATGCAGAGGAACTCAGAGCCCTGGGGCCCAAAGCAGTGGAACACTGCCCTGTGGATCCAGACACTGACTCCTGAAAACTGGAATCATGCAGATGATTGTTGAAAGTGAGGTTAAATCAAATTATGTAAAATAAATGAACATAGAAAATTATGTACTTAATAAAACCAGAATTTCAGAATCATAGAATCACAGAATGGTTTGGGTCAGAAGGGACCCTGAATCTCATCTTGTTCCACCCCTCTGCCATGGGCAGGGACAGCTTCCACCAGGTTGCTCCAAGCCCCATCCAGCCTGGCCTTGAACGCTTCCAGGGATGAAAAGTCCACAGCTTCTCTGTGCAATGTTTGCCAGTGCCTCACCACTC
This sequence comes from Neodrepanis coruscans, assembly GCA_013400695.1. NCBI lineage: Eukaryota > Metazoa > Chordata > Aves > Passeriformes > Philepittidae > Neodrepanis > Neodrepanis coruscans. Next base: position 9,006 of record VYZS01060393.1, read on the forward strand.
CCACTGTGAAGAATTTCTTCCCAATGTCCCATCTAACCCTGCCCTCTGTCAGTGTGAAGCCATTCCCCTTGTCTTGTCACTCCAGGTCTTTGTCAAAAGCTCCTCTCCAGCTCTCTTGGAGTCCCTTTAGGTACTGGAAAGGGCTCTAAGGTTTCTCTAAAGCCTTCTCTTATCCAGGCTGCTCCAGAGCAAACCTTACATCCCCACTAAAGCTGTGCTTGTCATACACTGTAGAGATCAAATCCTGGTTGTATAGTTAAGAAATATCAGTGACCATTAGTACCACAGCTTACTGTGGTCAGGTAATAATCTTGAAGCTCGAAATGACTCCACTGGAGCTAGGAAAGAAGGGAATTTATGCAGGCATCATTAGCATTTCCTTTTCTAAATTCATGCAGATTTCTTGAAGGCACATATGCTGGGTGTCTTTTGTTAGCACTTGGAAGGAGTGGAGTCTCCTTCTCAACAGTGGCTACCGCCTGTCATCTTCTAAAATATGTGCCATATGTTTTCCGATAGCTGACATTACACTGGACACAATTCCATTCAAGAGCTTTTTTTCCCTTAATCGTAACCATTTTTAAATGGTACTACTACCAATGATCAGTATGAAAAATCTATTTAAAAATAGATTATTAGCACTATTCTTATTTGAAATACATTCACTGAACAGACATAACTGATAAAGTTTAACTTGTGTTTGACTGATATTATATTAAAGTGCCCATCAAATGAAAGAACAAATAAAAATGAGAATTTCTTTAACCACCTCCTGAGGTAGAACAGATAGCAGAAACAGCTCTGAGTCTCTTCTAACACCAAATCAGTTTGTATGTAGAAGATCAACATTTGGAAACACAAGATGACAAAGAGGGATCTGAAGCAGATCTTTATTCCTCACCTTTCACTGCTAAAATATAGAACTGGGCATTTGAAAGCAAAGGCAACAGAAAATTAGCAGAGGAAACAAGTTTATCTCCAATATAAACATTATTTAGTGCTATGCAAGGTGATGTCTGAGTTGTCTTCTTGTTGCACTAACATATTGTCACAAGTCTGATGCAAAAATGTGACCAGAAAGGATCTTTGTTTGACCTTGGGGAAGTGCATCAAATTCAGGGTGTTTGTCCCAGGATTGAATCCTGCTGCAGCAGTAAGAACACATCCCGAGCTTGATTGTTCATCTCACAAACATTTTAACAGTGAGATTCATGGACTAATTTCTAACTTAGCCTGGTATAAGTGTGAGTTAATTTATGCTTATTTTATTTTCCCTGGTTCTCACTTGTTCACATCTCTGTTATTTTGCTTTCCTGTCTTTCTGTCTTTGTTGTTTTGCCATGTATTTTCTAACTCAAAATTTTTATAACATTGTAACTACTGTAATTCCTCAGGAAGAGTCAATTGAATCCCACCAGTAATTAATCACTTAAATTAAAAGCAAAATATGATAGGAAAACTCAGGAAATCTTAGTGGTATTCAAAAATTGGCCAAATGTAATCTTGCCTGCAATCCTTGGTGCTGTATGTGGGAATTCCTCATGGCCTCAGGAACAAGAAGCAAACGAGGATGGAAAGCTAGATCCTGCAGCAGCTCTTAGGAAAGAGATTTTAAAATGGTTTTTTGAAACATGCACACAAAACACTGCCCTGTCATTGGGAATAATAGGCAACAAATTGATACAGTCATTAGGGAACTGAAAATGAGAAGTATAGGAAACAGCAATTAAGCGATTTCAAGCCTAAATCATAACAGCACAAGTGAAACTCCCCAGGTGCTTTTGCAGCCTTTCAAATAATCACTGGGTAAGTTTTTTCCAGGGTAAAAAAAAAAAAACAGAAAAGAAAAAGAAAAAATATAAAATCAGTATATATGCTCAGCAAACCACAGAATTGCAAAATGAAATTAACGAGGGGAAACTCCCAATGGATGGAAGAGGAAAAGACGTGTGAGGACTGCACAGTCCCCCGGGACAGTGGCACAGGACACGTCCCTGCAGGGAGGAGCCATGCAGGAGGTCTGTGCCCATCAGGCCCATCCCCAAGCCCTGCTGCTGCCCCAGCTGCTGTGCCCTCCCAGGGACCTCTTCACTTTTGGCATGGGATTTCTGTACCTGTGTCCATGATAAAGGATATTCTCCTCTGGGAAACACCCCCAGGATCCTGCTGTTCTCCTGGTCCTTGCAGGACCTGGGCTTACACACCATTGATCTGGTCCCCTCATGTCAAAACACAGCCAGGCAGCCAGAGCATCCTGGAATATCTGCACTTACTCAGTCCAAACCAGTTCATCCAGGCAGCCAAGAAAACATCCCGAGTGAAAATTTAACAGTGCTGCTACCCCTGATTCTCTGCTGGTTTTGGTCATAATAAGCAAAACTCTCTGCTCTCCCAGCCCTCTAAATCTATGCAGTTACTCAGATGTATCCTTTTAAGCAGTCATACAGAGGAAATCTTTTAATTGTCCTTGATGAATCCTCCAGGAGAGTTTTGTATGGAAGCCCCTGTCTTTCTTTGCCTGATGATGAAAAAAATACTGAGGTTTAACAGACTTGGTATGGCTTGTGTTTTTCCTGATGAGTTGAAGCCCTAACACTGTGTGTGTGTAAGTGTTCCTGAGCCCAGCCACATTTTCTGCCAATTAACATTGTCCATTGTGTATATCCAGAATTTTGGAGTTCTGTCCTGCAATCTTAAACATGTTTCCAAACTAACTCCATGACTAAGGAGGGCTCTGACTGGGATTTAGGCACTGCAAATACCTTGTATCTGGTTGATGCAATGTCCAGCATGGCTGACAAAATGATGTTAATCCCTTTGAACTACAAAATTACTTTGTGTATTCCCACAGAGCACCATGTTTTGAGAAAAACTGGATTTGCAGACACTTGCCAACAATCTGAGCAGGAGTTGCACACTTTCTGAGGTGGGAACACACAGGCATATTCCTTGAGAAATAAGTCTTGGCAGAAATGTGACCTTTCAGACAAGGATGCAGTGGAAGGATTGAGCACCATTTACTTTTAACAGCAAAACAAAAAGTCATTAAAAAAAAAATCCAAATAAGAGCAAAATAGCTATATGCAATCCAAAATCTTAGCTCCAGATAGTGCAATCATCTGAATATCTATTTCTTCCCATTTGCATGATTAATTGACATCTTGTTAACTGCTCATTAGGGACACTGCAAATCAGTATGGGAACAAAACAAACACTTCGCAAGAGAGAAGAGAGTCTCTAATTGTGAATTATACTGGAAACAAAATTGAGTTTTAAAAATACATTTAAGGAGTCAACCTGTGTTACACACAAGGTAAATTGGAAACTTTCTGAACTGCTGCTGGAGACTATACAAGGCAGCCTGTGCTATGCTTGAAATGCTGCTCTGACTTTGAAATGTCCTTCACTTCACTAAGACCACGCATGAGCTGGGGACAAGAGCTTTGGCTGGACTGTGGTTATCAAGCCTTTACACTGATATTGGAGATTTGGAAACTACTGAGTACATGCAAATCAGCTTGAGATACTCAGATAGAAGGAACTGGCTTTTGTGTTGGACCGAGGTTGCTTCTCTTTGTTACAGTACTGCTGCTCCTGGGTGCTAGAGTAATAAAACAGAGTAGTAGTAAATAGTAATTATGTTAATAACTAAGGAGGGGCTATATAGATACCTGTTGCAACTTCTGTTCATACAATAGGTCTAAAATAATATCTCTTCTATGGACAGAGAAAGAACATGGCAGGTGTTAGCATAAGCCCCTTAAGTTGTGCTTTCCCAGGCACAGGGCTTGGTCAGGAGAGGAAACAACCACTTAATGCTCTTGCACATTGCAGCAGTGCTATTACAGGATTTTTCTCCCTGTTGCAGCCTGGCAGTTCCAGTGGGAATTCTCGACTAAATGGCTTTTTTTTTTTTTTTTTCCCATGCACCAGAGAGTAATTTAATTTGTTTTCTCTCTTGCTTGTTCTGTATTGCTGCAGCAGAAAGGACAACGACTGATAAAAGGAGAAAGCAAGAAAGCTGCAGCAGTGATTTTCCATTTTATTTATGGTGATACTGTGTAGAGAAATATAAAAATAGATCTCTGTGCTGACAGTTTTGTTGCTTCTTGATCTCAGGCTGACACTTTGGAGCTCTGTCCTCCAGCCACAGTGGGGAGCAGTGCCCGAGCAGAGGGATCAGGCACAGGCCTGCATCCAGTGGGTAGGTGGAACTCAGGAAAGCAAAGGTGAAAACAAAACAGTGAATAGTTTATTTTTCTTGGAGGAGACATCTCAGACTAAATCTTGCTTTGCTGAAACTGAAGCCAAAGGTATGAGTCCTATGAATGATGGAAGGGAAAACTGGGAACAAGAGACATATCAAAACTCTATCAAAGGAGAGTATAAGCAATATCATTATAGCTGAAAATGGAAATACCACACCTCTCTTACAGTCTTTTACAACTAGTCCCCAGTTTGCATGACAGGTGAGCAGTGAATGGGGCTGTGAGAAATTTTTGATCCATAAAAACCTTACTGAAGGAGACAACGAACATTTTAAAACCAATGGCCTGAAGAACCAGCAAGGTATTAGTGGTGATGACCACCCAATTGAAAAAAAGGGAAAAACCTAGCAGGGTGGAAGCCAGAACCAGTGATATCATTAGCTTTTCTTTTGAAAGCCACTCTAAGAAAGATGCGTCTCCTGTTCACTGCCCTGCCTGGACATGCTTTGTATTTTATTACAAGAAAGCAAAATAATTTAAAGAGCATATAAATAAATATTGAACAAGAAAAATAGAAGCAGAGAATTGTCATGATTTCGCTTTAACTCAGCGAAAGTGTTCCCAAACCAAAGAGAGAAACAACATCATTTTATCTTTTTAAGATACTTGTATCTTTTCAAATAGTAGCAACAGTATTTAATGGCAAGGATATGTCAGCCTGGCTTTTTTTTTTTAAGTGGGTTTTTTTTTTCGTGTTTGTTTGTTTTTAATTGCACACTGCTGAAGGAAGTCGTGGCAACACCCAATTTCATTAATACTGAGCATGAGATATGCGTATTGCCACTCTGGTTTAAACTTTTGATGTTCTCCAAGGACTGCACAATGACTTTGATGGATAACAGTTGCACTTGAAACCGAGCTGGGAAAGATTAGCATGTCTCAGGCAGAGAGATTCCACTCACCTTATTTTTTTGTTGTTCTGATGAGATAATTTTTCTAATTAACCTTGATAACACTTACAGACACACAGGCCTATCCACACATGGATGGAAACACATTTTCAAATGGACGTTTCACTTCTACCTGCATTTCTAGTAGTGAATATAGAATTTTAACATCTTGGTGGCCAACTGATTTGTTTGGGAAACTAAAGCTGAACCTCTTTAACAGAAGCAGAAGTTGCCCACAAAAGCCTTTGGAAGAAATCCACATTTCCATGAGCACCAACGTGTTTTGCATACGCTGATTAAATAGGGAAAGTGGTATGAATTTAGGAGCAACCTGTGTGTCAGGTACTGTCATTTTCTGGAGCTGGGTCTGAATGGCTGTAAAAATGTCTTGAAAGCCAAAGCATGCCAGAACTTGGTCCTTTGGAAATGCTCAATGTCTGACCTTTAACCTTCACATCATCCCGCTTAGGAACAGGAAGGACCATCTCATAATTCCACTGAATTCACATGAAAATCACCCTGGAAGCAAACTAAACCATTCTCCCTGCTCTCACCTTCTTTGTTCTGTTTTAAAATTAGTCAACTTTAAAAGAAGTTTTTTCAAAGCTTTCCTGAGCTCCCTTGTTCTACTCTGGCTTTACACCAACACAGATTTTCAACTACACAGAGCTGGAAAAGCACTGCTCCCCTTCCCCATAAGAGCTGCGACACCTGTGAGAAAGAACAAGCAACTCCCTGGCCATCCTTTCACCACATCCTTTGAGCCTGCTGCAGGTGAGCTGAGGCAAGTGCTGCTCTGAAAGGCTTTCCCAGGGCACTTGCTGAAGGTTGTGTTTTTCTCTGACACCTGAAAAATGCTAAAGCTTGCTGAGGACACAATATAAAAAAATCTAACAAGTTATCTAGGCTCAAGTGCGATAAATGTGAATTTATTCCTAACCATTGATCATATTTCTAAGCCTCTGACTATGATGTTACCAACAGAGCAGTGTCTTAAAGGACTTTAAATTGTTTAAAAAGCAGAGCAGAGCTGCAACATCATTTCATAAACCAGCAGGCAGAGGAACTGAGAATCTGTAATATATGTAACAATCTGTATTTTCCCCAGGAGCTGGGAATTTAGATTTATGGAGACATTTTACTAGCTAAACAAGGTTTAGGAGGGGGGGGCCAATATATACATAAGGTTTAAGAAGACAGCAGTTTTAAAGATATCACAATCCTTTTTTCTTCTCTTCAGAGGTTATGCTGGTACTGCATCACCAATCTGTCTTTCTTCTTCTCAGAGAGAGCCTACTCCAATTTTTGCTGCAGCTGGGTTTATACAAAGCCAATACACAGCTGTCCAGTTTCATGTTATTTTATAAGTCTTTTAACATCTGGTAAAAGATGCAATGGCTGTGGGTGAGCATGACTTTGTTAGGCAGAAGTGATCCCTCTGTTTAATTGTCTTTCTGTACCTGTGGCAAATATTTTGTGTTCTTCTTCTCAAAGAAGTCAATTACACCATCCATTTCTGAGTGAGTTTTACAAAGATTGTAAAATAAAAGTGTTTGGAAACTAAAACATTACTCGTTTAAAACCCAATTTTGCCATTGGCCTGAACATGCTCATGTGAAGGTACCACTCACCCAAGCCCCAAAGACAATCTTCATGATGGTTCACAAAATAATTTGCAAAAATTTCAATAACGATACTGTGGACATATTTTTTTTGAAGACATACTTTGGCGAGGGGTTTTGTTTCACTTTGCTCATTTCTGAGGCACACAGTCTTTCTACCTCATCAGCCTTTGCCATAGATGTTAAAGGATGCAGGCAGAGAAAGAACAGATGGAAATAATGATAATTGCTTACTTTGAACACTGCGAGAAATGCACAATGCCTATAAGGTCTCATCCAAAGTTAATGGAATGACTATCAAACTATTGTACTTACAGTGCCTCCATTACTGTGGGCTCTGAGCACCTCAGCAGCTTTCAGGAATTTATCCTCAGGACTGTGAGGGGTGGAAGCACATTTTTTCCCCATTTCATTGAGGCAGAGAAAGACCTTTTGTGCTTCCCAAGGTCATACACACGGATGGAGCAGGAACTGCAACTAGGTGTTTCAAGTTCTTTAGTTGCTCCAGATCCTCCATGTCTTGCACCACAGCATCCCTGGAGCATTGAGCAGTCACAAAACTGCTCTACTATTCCCCAGTTCTCCACAACACCCTGGTAATGATTATAAATCTCCCCAGTCTAATAAAAAGGACTTTTCACAACAGCTTAGGATATGAAGGCCTGGGTTGTGATGAAGATCATCCTGCTTTGAACAATGTGTTTAGGCTTATCACAGCTGAAGATTTTACCACAGGAATCAGTGCTTCATTCATGGACTAAGTGGTAGATATCTCACCTGCTATGTTTTACTTCTGGATTAAAGCAGTGTGTAGTTCTAGTGACAAGCAAGCCTGCAGCAAACAGTGTCACCAGCTTCCACAAAAGTGATTGCTTCTGAAACAGGGGGCAAGAAAGAACATCAGGTGTGAAAAGAAATGTAATATTTTAAACAACACAGAGAATGTAAAATGAGGTTTGGGGGTTAAGGGTTTGGATGATTGTTTTACTTTTGAAGAAATAAAGTCAGGGATAACATAAAAGCATTCATCAAACATCTATCTACACATCTGCTACATGTATAGTACATGAAGAGTGTGATTTTGTGGTATTGTGTGTGATACATGTACAACAACAGCGTAAATATTAACTCAAAATAAACGTGTACTACATACAGTGATCCTGTCATTTCCAGGAACTACATAAAGATAGCAAGAAGGGCTTAGCTATGAGGATTGAAATAGGAGGGAGAATTCAGAAACTATAGTTAAAGAACTTAAAAAGAACATCTGAAAAGATGAACCTTTTGATAGGATTTAGATTGCCTATGGGATTCCAGGGCTTTAATCAACAAAAGCAGCTTATTCCATCAGTGTCGTGAGCAAAAGCAGAAAAGACTTCATCAGTGAAGAACACTGTAGAAAACAATTTCTCTGGTTTAAAAACTTGTTTAGAGAAATCTGAGACTCCTCCCTTAGTCTGGTGACCATCTGGATGGATTTTGCCTTGGAAAGCCTGTCTTGAACTTGAAACAAACAAACATTTGTCCACATGGTGGGAAAGAAAAGATTGAAGCAATGTGCCAGAACTGGAAAAGCCACCCATGCATATCAGTACATTTACCTAGAGCAAAATGTGCTCTTTGTTTTTTGGGACATTATCTTTAGTCCCCTAGTAAAGGTCTCCTTGACCATCCTGCATAATGGAAAGTCAGGGAAAAGATACTTACTTTTCCCATATGTGACATCTATTTCTATAACACAGATTTGTATTCAGATCCATTACCAGAAGTCTCTTACACTGGGCTAGAGACTGTGAGGGTTAATTTTTGTGTTCCCTAAAGAGGTTTTTAGCCACCCCAAAGGCAATTGGCAGTAAGCAATTCCCTGATGGGGAGGTGCCCAGCCCTGGAGCTCAGCATGGAGAACATCAGGGCTGTTCTGGAGTGTTTTATAGGACCAGTACCCAGCGAGGTGGTGGTGCCAGATGGTGCCCCCTCTGCCTGGCCAGGGTGCCAGAGCCAGACTATTTTGGGCATCTGCACCCAAAGCCATCAGCTGGTGCTGGGTCCCTATCCAAGAACAATAAAGAGGGATAGATGGTGAACTCCATAATAGGGAATGATAATGCAAAGAGGCAGAAATGTTTATTTTCCTTTTCCTCTATGGTTAGCTGCTATGGATTTTGGTGGCACTGTTTTGAATGGACCTCATACAACCCTGTCTCTGTGCTGCAGTATATCCACTCAAATACTCATTAAATGAGCTGGCAGTTCAGGTGATGGTTTTTCCTGTTTCAAGCTATTTAGCATCTTTGGCTGTTTCTTTAGTAACTGATACCTTTCAAAAAAAAAAACAGTGACTGCTAACAACATACATATCAAACTCAGACAACACCTAAATATTTATGCTATTGAGCATTTACTAAACCTCTGAACCTGCCTCACCCAAAGCACAAAGGCAGGAGGAACCTTGTATTTCATGTTACTTCTTTTCACAACTTTGAGTACGGTGTAAGTAACCTTTCTCATAAAATCAGCTAGTATGATACTTCATCCTAGATATATATAATTTACAAGGTAAAAATGATGGGTCATCCTATTGATATGACTCCACATATGAGGTGAAAAACTAAAATATTTTGAAGAAGCTGATACATGCTCCATAAAGGACACTGATAAATTTGCTTATTTGTGCATTATCATTGCTCTGGCAGAAAGACAATCATGTTCCCTGACTAACATCAATTAGTTCAAGGCTACTTTGCTAGTTCACATTTTCACAGTCTTAATGTGCATTTTTAATGGTGTAAATACAGCTATATCTAAAAGACATACCTGGAATACTTTAAGTTCAAAATGAAACACCTTTTCCTTGAAGGCAATTTTGATATCTTTTATTTAAAAATTACCTTGAAGCAAACTACTAAATACCCAATGCTAAAATTCAAAGCAAATGTTTGAAATAAAACAAATGTATTAAAGTGCTTTAAATTCTGGTAAAATCTTCCTGGGTTTTTTTTTTTTTAGATCAAATTGAGGGCACCTATGCAGGCACATATTACCTTCCTACCAGCATTGCAGAGTCCGAGAGCTGAATTACTAGGAAAGCTCTTTTGCTGGATTTCTGACAAATCACTTTAATGTGCCAAAATTGATTTGGCATGAAATCGTCAGTAGACCCTCCAGAATACTAATAGCATTAAAGGCAGAGGCCAGGGCTGACAAACTTGCTTGGCTAAAGTTAGGTTCATAAATTAGCAGTTAGGAGTCTGAATTAAAGTCTTCTGCTTTCAGATGTACTTCATGTCTGTTCGTCCAGCTGAAGAGATTTCAGCAAGTGACAAATGGGGGTACTGGGAATACTCAGGATGAGGAGAAGAGCTTATTTAGTGGCTTTGCTTCTTAAATCTTCATCTACAAGGCTCAGATGCCCTAGGTAAACACCCCAGACACCTCCACCGCACTATAATTTTGTCTTTTTTTAAATATATATTGTAACAAATCCACACATCTTGACTCTGAACACATATCTTTCTTTTCATCTGTTGAAAACACCAGCACAGCACAGTGCTCTGGGCAGAGACGGCAGAACTGATACCTGGAGATCACTGACCTCTTCTCCCAGCTCCATTTTCAACATCCCCCATGGCTTTGGATGAGATTTTCCCCAGCCTCTGCTTCCTTGTCTGTAAGACAGCAATGACAGTGTTTATTTTCCATGTTGCTGTGAACATATCTTGTTATACTTGGCTACTTTCCCTGGAGCACAAATTTACTGTAGGATCTTTGGTACAAAAGTGTAGAGCAATCTTCTTCCCTCAACTAGTTCTATTTATGGAATGTAAAAGTGTGAAACAGCATTTGGACCAGGTTTTTAGGCAATAAGATACATATGTGCTATCTCTGTAACAGGTAGGGACAGGAGCCTCAGGTGACATAAATCTGCTTTCTTTAACTGTAGTGAATTTGAAATAATTTCCTTTGGTGGAGGTATTGATTCAGTTCAGCTGAGGTCCAGGCCTCTGTCTTTTCAGCAGCGGCATTTCCTAAAACAATTGGGAAAATTACAGTACGGGAGAAGATCTACAGCCAAGCAGCAACTCAAGGGAACTAAAACTGTCATAGCTGATTAAGAGAAATGAAAGCTGCTCAGAAACAAATCTGAGTATGAATTTGGAGCACAAGAATTAATTGAGAAGGGGATTCTCTTTGTACTTCTTTTAGTAGGTCAGACAGTTTATCCACTAAGATGCCTTTGAAGCTGCCAGCGAAAAAGGCATCACTGGAAAGATGAAATGAACCAGTCAGTGTAGTCATCTGTGTGTCCTAAACCCTACTATTCTGAGTGAATTTGTTGCTTGGTGAATAACTGAGGTTTAAGCCAAAAATGCTCTATTACCCTTTCCAAAGAGAGGGTGAGGAAGGGGTAGCTCAGGGAAGGGATGAGTGACAGTAATGGGCAGCCTTAGTGCCAGAACAGGGGTGTAATGCCGGAAGGTTGAGTTTCTGCTTTGCTCACACAGCCGAGCAAATACTGCTGCTGTTGCTGCAGAGAGCACCAAAGCACTGAACACCAACTCACAGCAATGTGCTCCCATCCTGACATCATTCATTTAGCAGTGGGGTGGGTCAGGTGAAAGTTTATGGTGATATCATGGTGACTTTCATAGACAGTTATTCACAGAGCCATGAATTCAGTAGTCATTATTACACTGATTTTAATGGATTGTGTCTCTGAAGGAAAAAAAAGGAGATAAAGGATCAGGAAATGATCAGTAGGGTACAGGGAAAAGTATGACTCCTGCAGAATTTAATGGGAGGAATGGTTTCCCCAGTAACATACAGAAAGGTATTTGAGAAAAAGAAATGTGCACTCAGAGCAAAGGAAATGGAGTGTTTGTTATCTCTAGCCTTTGGCTGCTTGAAGATACTGACAGCAGAAAAATTCACTTTTTCAAACTGTCTGTGTTTTTAATGCAAAAAAAAAAAAAAGCAATGTGGTATTTTTGTCCAAAAAGAGCAGAAGTAAAAGAGATATTAAAATCTCACGGTCCTGCCCTTCCTCATCAAAGATGATTCGTGGCAGATCACACCATTCTCTGCCTTCGACATCCAACCTTGTAGCTAAGGAATCATTCACCCTTTGCTGAGGATCAGTTAGGCATAAGAAATGGAGGAAAAAATGATGCAGTCACAGGATATGACACATTTTAGGAAGTAAATTGTGCAGGTAATACTTACTTTGCCCATATTTTTTCATACCTCCAGCTGGAAAACCAATAAAGGAGGATTTTTGTCACGATGCTGTATTATGTTGTATTTATTGTTTATTCCAGCCTAAAGTGCTTTGTGCGTGAGATTAAAAAGCTGCAAGTCTCAGGCCATCTGGCCAACCAAATGGATTTAGTGTACAGGATCACTGCCAGATGTATGCCAGTTGTAAGTTTAATTTTTGAACATATAAAGTGCCTGGGGCTCTGTGTCTGTTATTCAGAGGAAATCATGTTCCCTCTTTCCAAAACAATTCAGATAAAGTTCTAGTCTAGGTGTACAGTCTATTCTCCTTCACATGGTTTAAGGGCATATTCTCTGTTTCTCATAAAGAAAAAGTGATGGCAAGAGAATTCTGCAGGTATCTTACATGTTACATATGTTTGATCACATCTGTTTGACCTTATGGGATGGTAGGAAACACAGCAATAAGTTTTCTTAAGGACTTTCACTGAAATTGTTTAATTGAAAGATAAAATTTCACCGAGTACTTTAGATTCATTTGCACTTATATTTATTTATAATCAACTTGGAGAATAAATGTTTTCAAGTATATAATAGTTTATAATATCTTGAAAGTGATATTTAATTGACTTATTTTAAATGAGAAATAATTTCCAATAGAATCTTCCATTAGTTGGAAGATGAGATGTATTTTTACCTTTAAAGACTCTAAGAAAGATAAAGTGCATTTATTTTTTTATTTTGTAGATATTCTTACAAAACAATGTCTGGAGTACATGTTGGGTAGATATTGTGAAAATGAGGAAAGGTGTGAGCACAGGTAGCTCTGGGTTCTGCAAAATGGTCTTGAGGATTTTATTTGAAACACACCCATTGAAATCCAAGGTAAAACAGAATTGTGGTCATGGGAAACAGTGATTCGTGGGTCTGGCTCTCCTGCTGCCCACACCAGTGTGTCTGTTTGCAGCTGAAATCCTGAGGCTGAATTACTTTCTCCTAAGCTAACCTGAAGGCCCAATGAATCAGAGATAAATGTTTGGAAAGGAAAGAGCAGCTTGTTTGTCAGGGCACAGTTATCCTCTGCTGTCTGACAGAGCCATGAGGCAGAGGCTGGTGAAAGCCAGACACCCACAGCAGCCAGGGGCTCCAGGAGCAGGTCTTGGAGCCCTTGTGAGGCACTGCTGTTGCCCAGCCCACCGTGCTGACTGGATTTGGCAGTTTCCAACACAATCAAGTCATAGTATTCATAGACAAAAAACAGGTTCAAATGTTTGGAGGAGGAAATTAGTGGCAATGTTGCTGGACACTGCCAAGAAGCAGAACCTCCAACAGGAATTTCTTTGCACAAGTCTCTAAAAATAAATCTCAGTCTTCAAAACAAAGGCTGCATTAGCCTTGAAATCAGCAGCTCTAATTGCATTTGTGTTCCTGGATATTGATGAGAAATTTTGGATAGCAGCTCTGATCGGTGTGTGAGCAGTTCAGGTGGCTACCCAGTGAAAAGGGCTCCATGTCTTTTTGGATAAACCCTTACAATGAAGACAAAAAGAAAAGCTTACACTATTATTTGTAGTTTATTTTATTCCTGAAAGTGATTTTTCCCTCTGATACTAGCCATTTTTTTTTCTCCTGCAAACTCGTTCAGGGGGCGAGAACAAGGGAAACCAAATAAATAGTAGATTTCATAAAATAAGAAACAGCAAATTGAGCAAAAGCAGGATTATGAAGACTAAATCTTTTGTTCAAAGAGTGATTAAAAAGCATTAAGTTGGATGAAGTCAATCTAGAGCTTAACTGAATGAACCTTCTGCTCTGTTTTTCTTGTTTTGTCTCACATATATTAAGAAATTAAAGGAGTAGGAGAGACCTCTTGAGGACTCCTGGGGCTGGGGCTTTTTAAAAAGAATAGTTGAGCAAAATTAGTTGGGCATGAACTCTGTTTCCTGGTTTCCAGGAAATGTAAGGTGTCCTGGCCAGCTGTGTCCAAGAGGAGCAAGAATAAGTTGAGGCTCTTTTCCAGCAGAGAACTCAGCAATTCACACCCAAACATGTGTGCTGTGGGGATTCCTCCAGGCAATGAAATTCTGGGATTTTTTTATCCCACTCTCCCCACGGCTTAAGTGAAAACGCTTCCCCTGCCCAACAGCAAACACAGCTGCAGTTCTTTGCTGAAACAGGGACGTGGCAGGGTAATTGCTATTTGCTTTCCACTCAGAATACCATTCAGAATTCTGTGGTTTTAGTACCAAATCTGCACAAGTTGAGGGCAAACAGCTCCCAGGGTGGTTCACCTTAAAGAAAACTGTGTGTGTAGAGGAGAAAACTCCTTTGCAGGAAAGAGCAAAAGTATGAAGCAAGAGTTATCAATGGATGCCCTATTGTAGCCATGGACTACAAGTCCAAGGGCTACAGCCTCAAGAAAGATTAAAACAAACAAATAGTCAGGTTTCTGCGCTCTGCTTGTGTTTAAAACTTGGAAAGCTCTGAGCCTTTGTTTCCTTTCAGTAAGGTTAAGGGAGTGGGACAGAGTGCAGCTGTAAGCATAAGTGGAGTTGGATTTTTTTCACAGCTTTTCTGTATTTACTGACTTAATTGTCTTCTTCTGTTTGGACTGTGGATTTAAGTAAATTGGCAGTTTGATTTAAAACTAATTGTCAATTTTAAAATTGTCTGTCTCCAGCCATTTGCCATCCAGGGCTCTTTGGTCTGTACATTTTTGTATCCTCCCAATTTGACCTGATAATATTTCCTTTATCTGAAATATTTTTATTTCTGGTCTTTGATGTCCTTATGAGCATGGTAATTTCCATCTTCACTTCTGGAAAATGCTACCCTTGGACAGCAGCTGTGTCCCCTATCTCTGCCATGTGGAACAACAGCTCATAACAGAGCAATGCAGAACTTTCTCAGTGCCAGAAATATTAAAATGAGTTGTACTGAGGAAAAAAAGTTGCCCTGAAACCTTCTGCCCCCTTTGCATGTTATTTTCTCCCTTGATTCACACTTCTCTTTCTAATGAAAACCAGAAGGAGGAGTGTCCCCACCAAAGCATCTGAATGCAACTTGGTGGAAATCTATTTTCCTTCCAACAGTTGGTTTGAGGATTTCATCATCTTTCTCATTCTGTGGGTAGTGAAAACAGGTCCTTCTTCCTCAGAGAGAGGCAATAAGTGGCCTAGTGGCTATGGCAGATGTCCAAGGCAGGAGATACTGAACACTTCCTCAGTCTGGTCCTTACCAGAGACTGAGCTGAGTTCTTGCACGGTGCAGGGCCTGGGGTGCCTGAACATCTTCATCACATACTCCCTTCTGACCATTCTCACTTCTCCCCCCCCAAACCCACTATTATTTCCATGGAAATATGCTTAAGTAGCAATTTAACAAAAAGTTCCATGTGATTCTAGCCAAGAAAGTTGAAAAACTGAAACTGGACTTGAAGCTCCAAACATAGGGAATACACATATTTACATTGTCTTTTTCTTCCCTTCAAGTAGTGTGAATTATCATAGAACAGTAATGTCCTCCCAGAATTGCCTTTTCAAGGGGTGATGTTGTATAAATCATGAAAACTAGATGTGGAAAATGTCGAGTTGGTCTCCTGGTCCAACCATCTGCCAGAAGATTGTTCCCTGCAGAATTCTCCCTGTTGCTCTGCTGTAGTAAGCACCAAGGAGATGCTTTATCTGCAAAACAGCTCCACACCTATTTATAGTCCTGCAGAACTCATTATCTTTAGTTACAGGGAAATTATTTTACTCCCCTGTTACAGAATAAGGTCCCTCTGTCTGGGGTGTTGTCTGCTTGCTCATGTGCACATCCCCAAAACCACAAGTATAAAATTTCATACATACTTACAGTTCAATAATTAAATCAGAAATATATCTTATCCACTGCCATCACATATCCTGCCCTTCCATAACACATTGATAACCAACCAGCTACTACTTGATTACTTCCTCCATGAATAATAGGCAGCACAGCAAAATGTTCCTGCGCATTTGAAGCAAAGAAGGAGCATTTCATTACCAGATCCTCTCCCTCTTTGCCAGAAGCTACCAAACAATAAAATGGAAAGGAGTGATATAGCTTGTGACATCTGTCAGTGCAAGTAGCCCTTGATTCAACCTGGGCTGTTATAAATATTATATTTGAAGTATTAGCAAGAGCAGATTGGATTGCAGCAGGTCCAGAATGAGACTGCCCAAAGGTTGGCAATAAAACTGGAAGAAATGAAATGGTTTGGCATAGGTATCTCCTGCTTTGCATTGTACAAGGAATGAAAAGGGAAGAGGGAAATCCTTCTGTGTGATTCAGCTCATTCAGAGCATTTATTTAGTAAACCCACTTTTGCACCCTGGCAAAGATGGACCATGCCTGCGTGGACAAACAGCATGACACAGGACAGCATCCTTGTAACATCTATTTAATCACCCTCAACACTATTTTTGTGCTTTCCTATGTTTAGCAATGTTTGCATCAACACTGGATGAGGACTCAATTCTCACTTTGTGCCAGAGCTGGGAGTCCAGGTTCAACCTGCACAGGCTTCATGGGGGAACCCAGTCACATCAGAGAGGGACAGAGTCTGGAGACATTCAGGTACTGAAAGGTGAAAAAAAAATTACTAACTCCTCTTGGTTTCACACAATGTGAGCTCTTGAAACTGCCATTTTTTTGCTCTTGGGTTTAGACACCACAATGATATTAAAAATCTGATTCAAGTCTCTGCATCTTGGTCCCCCACCTTTTCCATGGAGAGAAAATTATTTCTCTAGCTTAAACTTCTGTAGGATGAGAAGCTTCTGGCAGAGGCCACATGAGTGCTCCAGCTAGAGAAAAAAATCTTTACATACATGGAAATTCTGGCAACTTCAAGCAAAGAAAGAAAATCAAGAAAGTATGAAAATATCTCATATTCACTTCTGTTCATGCAATTTTAGGTGTTGTATGTAAACAAAAATTTTTTTACAAAAAGTTTCATTTCTCAAGTTCACGGTGTTATTTAAAAAAAAAATTAAAAAAAAATTAAAAACACCCCAACCAAACCCTTTAACTTTTTTTCCTCCAACAATGAAAGAACAAAGCAGGCAAAAACTATTGAAGTCATGGACCTTCAAACACCACTAAATAAACCCTCCACCTTGGTGTAGACGGGGGATTAGCAAAGAGAGATGCTAGAAATTGGCCTGGACTATATTTCCCTAGAGGCATAGAGAGATATTGAGGGAAATCATAATCTTTCCAAAGCATGTGATGGAGAAATTGGGAATTTTTTTCCCTGCTCATTTTAAGAATGCAACAGACTAGATTGAAACTCTCTGAGAAACCTGATGGCAAGAAGAGTGGACAGAAATCATTCCAGTCAATACTTCTGAAGTCTGGGCTTGCATCATTTGCTCTATAGCATTTTTATTATAGCAGAAATGCTCATATGAAGGAGAATTGCTTTGACCATCTTGGGCAGAAGGATGTTATATAAACAAGTATTGGCTGATGAGAAGCTCAATGTGACTCAGCAATGTGCAATTCCAGCCTGGAAAGCCAACCGTGTCCTGGGCTGCATCAAAAGCTGTGAGAACAGGGGTTTGAGGGAGCTGAATTTGCCCCTCTGCCCCACTATGCAGAGACACCACGTGGATTTCTGTATCCAGCTCTGGGGCCTCCCGCATAAGAAGGACAGAGATTTGTGGGAGTGAATCCAGAGGAGGCCATGAAGATGCTCAGAGGGCTGGAGCCCCTGTGCTATGGAGACAGGCTGGGAGAGTTGGGGGTGTTTAGCCTGGAGAAGAGAAGGATCTGGAGGAGACCTCAGAACCCCTTCCAGTGCCTAAAGGAGCTGGAGAGAGACTTTGAACAAGGGCATGGAGTGACAGGACAAAGGGAATGGCTGCAAACTCACAGAGGGCAGGTGATTAGATATTAGGAAGAAATTCTTTACAGTGGGAGTGGTGAGGCACTGGCACACCATTGCCCAGAGAAGCTGTGATGTATCTCCTGCATGGACAAGTGCCCTAGCCATTAGGACACTTATGATCTCTCTCTGGCAAAGAAGGACTTGTTTTCACCTAATCACAGAGAAGCTTCCATGTCTAGAAGTTGTTCAAGACCAGGTTGACCGGGACCTTGAGCAACTTGGTCTAGTGGAAGATGTCCCTGCCTATGGCAGGGAAGGTGGAACAATATGATCTTTATGGTCCCTTTGAATCCAAACCACTTTACAATTCTATGAAGTGTATATTTAATTGCCCTCTTGTTGCTCTCTGGAAGGACTTTCCTCCCATTTCAAGTTGAAGGTTGATCTAAACTGAAGAGTACTTGGCACAAAAAGGCTCTTGAATTTTTCTCTTTAAGGACGTGCAATTGCAAAGCCTCTCTGAGCAGCTTTAAATAGGTGCTGTGAATGGCCAGTCGAGAGGCTGCATTATCATTAGATTTTACCTGAGGGTAAAAAGAAATACACTGTATGACCTTAGATGAATCAGAAACACTAGCTATCAAGCAGATGGCAGTAAAATATCCCTGACTGCTCTGCTGCTGTTAACCACTTCTGGTGTTGTGCCTTATAAAACACACCAAAGCTAAGCTCTGCTTGTGAGACTGTAGCCTTCATGGGCCAGAACAAACCAGTCACACTGCAGTTATTGATGCAGTTTTTCATCACCACCCCTGACCCTTCTGGACAGTAATTTTGCTGTTTTGAAATATTCAGCTGGGACTCTTTCAATCATGACCCATGTTGGTGCCTACCAATGTCCCCCAGACAAATGTGTCTTACACGTCTGTAAGAGCAAGGGGTGGTCCCATCTCCACAGGTAACACAAATTATGGTGTGAGGTGTTCCTTCCCTGCCTGCTGCTGTACAATGAGCTGTTGCCCAAAAGGCAAGGCCATGAGCAACCTGCCCAGCGTTTGAGCACCATCCTGCTGGGATGATGTCCTGTGCCAAGGCAACAGGTCTGGCCACCCAGTCTCTTGCTGTGCCTTTGCTACAGAGAGCTGCTAACTGGGGACGTATTTGAGTCCCCTGTGCAGCATAAGGTAGGCACAGCCGTCTCCTTTCTCTGACTTCTTTCGCACTCGACACTGCAATTTGGGCTTTGGCTCTTTTCCTAATGACTGTATTATTAGCTCTATTTTCATCTGCTCTCAGCTCTTTATTTTGCATAGAATTATTTTGGCTGCTCTACATATCACAAATTGAGTAGCTGAACCAAGTCCACAAATGCTAACAGAGGAAGCACGTCGAGCAGAGCTCTGTCCGACCACAGTCACTGTCACCCTCCCACGTGTCACTGCTCCTTGCCCACGCCAGCATCCCGACTGCTGCCCTGCTGCTTTTCCAAACATACCACGGCACAGCGAGGAGCACCGTGACCATATGGCCTGAGGCAGCTGGGCCATATGAGTCTCCATTTGCAACACCCAGTTTGTGCTTCCTAAGACACAGAAGGTGTTTAATATGTTATGTGTCACTTTACGGGTTATTCCAGCCTTAATTACAAAACTGGAAATGGTGCACAAAAGCTGTCCCCTTGAATGTACTCCCTGCAGGAACAGAGGCTTTGTTCCTCAGTCAGAGTGCTTTTCCATTGTATCCACATCTGAGCAAAGCAGCATCCAAGGTGACTGGTCCTGCCATTTGTCATCTAACCATAGTCCCCTCAGCTGCCCATCAGTGCTCTGGGGTTTTGGTGCAGCTAAAGAAAATGTGACTTGCAGAGAGGTCTATGGGGCCTTCGATGTGTTTATGGAGGGGAAGAGATCTGTGGGACTCCATTTTTGTCCTGGTCTTCTGTCACCTTCAGACTACAGAGGGCTGTTACTTAGGTATGACAGGGATGGAGTCATCTTGAATTCACTCCTCACAGACCTCCCTGGGTTTTTGGAAAGGCCTCATTTACATATGCATATTCCCAAAATATACCTCTGGAGATCCCTTGCTGTGATCAGCATCAGGTACGAGCTCTGCAGCCTGCAATAGGAGCTCCCTGCTTCCCACTGCCCATCAACAGCTACAGTGGGAATTTCCACCTGCACCATGCAGATTGCCTCTGGATTGTTTGTATGGAGGCAATGAGCTGAGAAACAGAGAAGGAGCCCTCAAATTCTGCTATCTTGGGAGCAAAGAATTCTCAAAGGTTCCGTTTACTTCTGGCTCACTGGAAATCTTCAAGGGAACAAAGATAGGAGGTATGTTAGGAGATTCCCTAAGAACAAACAAAGCAGAAGCACCTCATCACCTATGGAAAAGCAGGGAGGGACTGGGTGGATAGAAGCAGGAATGAGTGATCTTCATTTAGCTCTTCTCTTCTCACTAAATAAAGTTGAAAGCTGGAAAAATGAAATAGCTGCCCATCTCCCAGGTTTTGGAAGAGGAAGGAGCATGGGGTTATGTGTGTGTGTTGTTACAAGCAAGTCTTAGTGTCAAAAGAGTTTTCTGACAATTTTACCCTGCTCCCAGACAATTCATGGTCTTAGCAGCAAACTGGGATCACTGGTGGACAACAGCCGACTTCACAGCAGAAAGAACTCTATGGCAGCTGTACAGGGTTTTTAATGTTTAATGACACAAAATCAATTGGAAGTGGTTGCTGGCTTCCACAATCAATTTTAGGAGATCTCTCAGAGAACAGGAGAAAGTGGGAGAGTTTCCATTAGTCCCAGAAATCTCATCAACAATAGGAAAATGGTTACAAACAACCCTGCATTCCAATAAACATATTAATAACCTTGTCCTCACTCATTTCTCATGTCTCTGTAAGAGGATACAGTTTTGCCATTGGTAAAGTTGTATCTTGATCTCAATTCTACCCTTTCTTTGCACAAACACTAACATCCATATGGTTGTGAGTGCCTTGAGAGAGCTATGGCTCACAGTTGCTGCCCCATGAGCTGCCCCTGGTCTAGGAATATCTGAGGGGCAGGAATCACAAAGGGTTAATCCCCCTGCCTATTGACTCTGCCCCATAGTGAAAGGCAAAATGCAAAATGCCAAAATGCAGTGTAAGAAGTTGTCCTGCCCTATATCTGAGTGGGAAGGGACATGGAGCTCCCTGTCCTGAGTGCACATAGGGGTTAGTGTTGCCAAATTCACCCAGATGCTCATTGATGGCCACACTCAAGGGCTGTTCAGTCAATGAGAAGGTTCCTGCTGATCTTGATGGGCTTCATGCCATTTGCCAAGTTTAATACTGCATGGCATGAAGTGCCCTTTTTATGTCCTTCTTTTGCTCAGACTGGGGGAGTGTGATGCCTTCTGCCAGCTGGAATCTGGAAAAGAAAAAAAAAAGGTTATTTTTTGTGTCTTAAAAAAAAAAACAATCCAAAACAATAAGGCTAGGCAAAGTTAGGAACAGCCCTGATTTCAGCTCAGTGCAAATCAAGAGGCTGTTTTCAAATTTTGCAGGTTCGCTCCAGGACTCCAGCTAAGTGAAGTCAAGGCAGGGTTTGTAATGCACAATTTAATCAGCGAATTTGTGGATCTCAAAAGGCATGCTTAATTTAATATTGTTTCTAATGGCTATTGTTTTCATGCTTGCCTGTTTCCCCAGTGTTTTTCCCTTTTGTAATTACTGGAATGGGCATTTCCAGGTGCACTGCATATATTAGCAAGCACTTTCATTTTAGTAATGAGTGAGATGCTTTCGGTGTTTATTTCTTCATTGCCCTGATACTTACTTTGTTAAAGGTCCTGATTCTTCTAAAGGAAAAAAAAAATGTTTACCACTTCTTTCTACCTCATTTATTGTTTCTACCTTACAATGCTCTTAAAAACAGAAGAGCTGAATTACTTATTGGTCAAACAAAAAGGGGATGTTTGGTTGGTCATAGGTTTTGGTTGGTACGGACCTTCAAGATCATCTCATTCCAACCCATGTGCCATGGGCAGGGACACCTTCCAATAGACCAAGTTGCTCACAGCCCCACCCAACCCAGCCTCAAATACTTAATATCTGTCTTCACCCCTCACTGGGATAAGAACTAAGCACTTGTTGAACTTAAAGTCATTCTGCAAAATGTCAGGACCTGAGAGCTATTTTAAGCTCTGCTAGGGGCACCTGCAGTACTCCTCTCCTACACCTCATTACCACTCTTTAGCACTAATGTGCATTTTTGCCCTCCTTGCCTCACAGTGTGCTGGCTGGGGACTTGTGGTGCAGGAGACCAAGCCTTGCCCAGCCACCCCAGGCTGCTGCTGAACTCTGTGGCAGCATTTCAGCATCAGCCTTCATCCTGCTGCTGAGCAGCATTTATTATACATGCACAACATCCCTTTGCCACATGCTAGTCTCATTTTCAGATTAGCTGTTTATTAGCATTATTACAAACATGGCTCTTCATCTCGTATTAAATGGCACTGCAGCCACTGTGCTCCCGCGTGAAGCCTGTAAGGAAGCACTTGGTTCACTAAATTAGCCTGCAAATGTCAAACTTGCTCTGTAGTATTAGCTGTACATCTTACATCCTCTTTATTAGGATTTTGTGTCTTGAGGATGCCCTGTGGCATATAGATCTTTTAAAATACAAACCAGTGTCATTTCACTGTTTAAAAGAACATTTAATTAAACTGGATTCATTGCTTGTATGGGGCAAGTTAAATGAAAACTAAATAGAAGGCATATGATTACATGTTATTAAGCAGAGAGACTGCTCCAGAGACCAAACTCTTTTAACACAACATTAAACTGAACTCATTTCATATGCACAGGTTAGCTCTGGCCTGCAAAGGGATCATATTTTGAGAACAGCAGAATGGTTATGGGCACTAAACAGCTTTTAACAAAATGTCTGTTTCAGGGAAGAAACCTTGCCTAAGCTAGACTTCAATATGCTAATGACAGAAATTTGCACTGATTCTAGGTAACCTTTTAAAAATTACCACTTTTATAGTGTCAGATGCAGATGAGAAGATCAGATTTGTTTATTATTTCACTAGCTATAAACAGACAAGAGGCCACAATGTGTATAAAAATAAAATTGGAAGTATTTTTTAGGCTTGAGTCGTTGGTCACATCATGGCTTTTTAATGTTCTATAGGAAAACAAAAGGAATTATAATTAGAACTCCATTACACAATTTGCTATTCCCTACTCCTTTTATGTTAACACTGTTGGTCTAATCAGATTTTTTTTTTTTAAGATGAGCCCTCACCAGATTTCCTTTCCTAAGGCATCCTAAGCTCATCCCTAAAACTCATCATGGATGTGAGCCTACAAAGCCTTCAGCAGTGGTGTAGCATTCAATGGGCAAAAGTCACATTTTCACATGAATTGCAGTCATCTCATCATTCTTGTGCAGCTCCCAACTGCTTTGGTGGTTTTGCCCATCATTTGGAAGAGGAGTCAGTGTTTGGGTGTGCATAACTACATGGCCCTGGCTGGGTGTTGTAGCCCTCTGCCCCCTCCCTTCTTACACACCCTCCTTCCCTGCTGATTTACCTGTTACTAAGTTTAAAACCACAAGCTCCAACTCAAGCCCTCTCCAGATCCTCAAAAGGACACCACATCTGTTTCCTCTGCTTGCAAGTGAGACTGCACAGCTAGAGCTCCAGAGAGGCAGCTCTCAGCATGAGGTTCGTGGCTGAAAAGCATTATGTGACTGAGATCTTATATCTAAAACTGGAACTACCTATTTCTTCCAGTAAAGTAACTTAAAATGAGGCTGTTTGGCATGGTAGCTACTGGTGAGACCAGTGTTGTGTGTCCTCAGTGTGTTCCCCAAGCACCACTGTGTTGCAATGAGGACATTACAGTAAGAAGATTTGACTCACAAACCTCCAAATCATACAGGGAGCACATGGAAGAGGTTTGTCATGTGTGAAGCAGATGTACTCAGGGTTGAGACTGCACTGTTTCCCTCCAGTTCAGCTCTCCTGCTCTCTCTGTTGGTACAATCAGAACCAAAGCTGATTTGTAGCACCACAGCACCAGTTGCCTTGTTCTGCCTGATTCTCCCAGTTCCAACAGAAGCTTTATCAATCCCCGGGGCATGAAGATGCCTAATGACAAGAATAAACACCTATGTCCTAAAAACGGTGAGGTTTCACTCCTCTGCTGTCCATTCTCCTGACCAGGTGTGGGCAACCCTTCTTGCTGGTGTTCCTGGTGTGGCCCCAGGGCCTCTCAGTGCCAGGAGCTACAGCCCGAGCCCCTGGGCTTCTCCAAGTGTCTGGACTGCTGAGTGTTGCCTTAGTGCATGTCTCTGGTTAATAAACAGAGTGACTTTTGCTTGTGTATTAGGCCAGACATGTCCCTCTACCTCTATTTAGGTCAGCAAGAGCAGTGGGAGCACAGGAAGAAAAAAAAAAGAAAAAAAAAAGAAAAAAAAAAGAAAAAAAAAAAAAAAAAAAAAAAAAAAAAAAAAAAAAAAAAAGGAAAAAGAAAAAAAAAAAAA
>VYZS01060396.1:9384-21079 GCA_013400695.1 Neodrepanis coruscans
GTGGCTCCAGTACTTTTGCTTAAGCTAAGGGTAGGTTTTTTAAGGTCATTTGCTTCTTGAAGTAAAGCCCAAAATGCACAACTTTTTCAACAATTACTACATTTGATGCATTTTTTTAGGTAAACATCACTTTAAATTAAGACATTTGAAAATTAAGGGTTTTCTTAAAATTTATTCTTAATTCTATTGAAATATGAGAAAAGTGTTTAGTCTATCAGCTGTATGCATGATGCTATCATCTTGCCCTTTAAAAGCAGACTTTTTTTGTAAGTACTGGGGACTTGTAGCAAGCAAGCCTAAAGTAGGTTGGCTTTTTTGATCATTTATTCAAGTTTCAATTTGTTAATTATTGTAAAATATTCTGACACAATAAATTTAATTTTGCATCTAAAAGATTAAAGCTACTCTTACATCGAGTTTTGGTGAGTACGTAGGAGGCTATTTGAATTTTTTCCCTGAAGATGGTAGTTCAAATACTCCTGTTGGAATGGGAATTGGTCCCCTTTTAACTCACGCTGTTATTTGTTGCCCTCTGATTGAAGAGTAAGATGGTAAATATTGCTCATCCCAGCAGGCAGCTGGAAAACAGACAAGAAGAGCAGCTCTGCTAAACTGCCAAAGATTTCAGCCCGAGGAATGAGAAGCCGGTTGGAAAAACTGTAAATGATTTGGGCTGATCTTTGCACCTATTTTTTTGCAAAAGTTGAGATGTTCTGAAATGGGAGATGGA
Source organism: Neodrepanis coruscans (assembly GCA_013400695.1). NCBI lineage: Eukaryota > Metazoa > Chordata > Aves > Passeriformes > Philepittidae > Neodrepanis > Neodrepanis coruscans. The sequence continues at coordinate 10,115 of VYZS01060396.1, forward strand.
TTGCAGGAAGGCCCATTTTAAATCTTGATGTTAGCTTTGGTGGCAGGAAGCAGCTAACTGCTGACACCTCTTTCTGGTGACTGGCAGCTGGGTTATTAAATGGAATTGAAAAAATCAGAAAAGAAAAAGAATAAAGCATGAAATACCATGTGCAACACATCAGCTATCCTTTTATAGGCGAGACCTCTGGTTTTCCACAGCAAGCAGTTTGACACGATATGGAAGTAACTCGTTGTGTGATTTGACATGATGTTGTAATATTTCCAGTGACAGTTTTCATTGCATGAGACTATGAGCTCTTGGAGGCACAGAACTTAAATAAAAGAAAATTTGGAAACAAAGACTTCGTTTTTCTTGCTAGTATGTAGCATAGGCATGGGGAGAAATACTGGTGAACTAAAAGAAAAGAAGAAATATTTTTCCCTCCAGGGTTCTGGTTCACAGTAGATAGTTGTAATCTTGAATCATTTTAGTGTCACCTCATCAAGATGCTCTAGAAACCTTTTTTGTTTCCGGCAATGGTTGAAATCATTCACTGGGTTGACTAAATTGTCAGTGAGTTATTAATCATGTTTTGTATCAGTTTTGTAACAGTAAGTTTTTGTAACTATTTTGATGTAGTCTTTTAAAAAGGATTATTCAACCACTTATTTTAAGCTTTGTATTCCTGCTGTATGTATTTCTGAGAGCTAAATTGGATTACCAAAGTATATTTTAAGTATGTAGGAGCTCTAGGGTAGTTCAGAGTTTTGCACTTTTGCAGCTGCCACTTTCCCATAATCTTTGGATTTATTTTTTTTTTGTGTGTGTGTTTTATTACCAGTATCTTTACTGCTGTTAGGCAAAGAACTGTGGTCAAGGAAAGTGTTATTTGTCTGTATTGCTGGTTGTGAAATCAGTNAAAGTGTTATTTGTCTGTATTGCTGGTTGTGAAAATGCCATTCTTGTAGAGTAGTTGAAGAAATTGCAGGTAATTTGTGTTTTAGACTCTTAAGTTGAAATTACCCTTTTTGGCACTTTTTCAAAGAAGGTTTCAAAGAAACCTACTGTACCTCTCTATACATGAGGAGTGGCTATAAAAAAGAGTTCAGTCTCTGCTAATACTGGCTCAGCTGCACAGGTGTGGCACAGGAGAGGGAGATCTGCATTTGTTCCTCAGTGCCAGTGTATCAGAAGTAGCAATAGCAACAGTGAGAATATGTTGTGAAAACTATTAGTGTAGATAAGGATTATGTCTCTTTTAAATAAATTCAGGGTTACTAAGGAAAGATACGAGTATACAAAGACCATATATATAGATTACTTCAAGATGGGTGGGGGAGCACCCCCTTTTCCCTTATGAATGTATAATGAAATGTTGATAAAGACATGGGACCAATGGGAAAGAACAGATAATGAGGAAAAATAGAAATATCCTTAGAATTTGTATTTTAATGTGATATTTCATTGTGCTTAGTTAGTTCACTAGATCCCTAACTACTTTTGGTAAGTTTATGGGTAAAAACTCAAATTACATTGACATATAACGTTCATATTTGTTTCTGGATATTCTCCCAAGTCCTAACGATTTCCTTTTTTTTTTTTTTTTCTTTTTTTTTTTCTTTCCTTGGACCAAAAGAATGTGTACATTCTTCTTTAAAGAACAGAACAAAAGTTGCAGGAAAAAATAAGACAATAATGAGTTACAATGTGTTACAAAAGGATGAATGACATTCCTAAGGGAAACAAAGTAGGAGGGCAGGGCAAAGGTCATTTAAACGCTGGACAGTAGCAGCTATTGTCTGCTGGGAAAAATGAAGGCAAACAAAAAAGCATATTTCTTCTAAAAGAGCCTGCATTCCCTGTAACAAATATTCAGAGAAAACAAACTCTTAACCTTCAGCATTCTCTGAAGTGCTTCCTACTAAGACTCAAAGCCGTTAATGCATCTGCAAAATGGAAGACTATTCCCGAGGAAATGTGTTCTATTTTATGTATATTTATTTAATATATTCAACTACATGTTTTGAGGGATCATAAGGAAAAAAATGTGCATTTTCTAGCTAATATGTTTAAATATTACCTTTTTTTTTCTGTGTCCAAAACATGCTTCATATTCAAACAACAGAGTAGGTCTTTACTGCAGAAAGCTGCTGTTCCGATTTTACTGTTTCCAGTTGCCTGCTTCATATACTGTAATCCTAGCCATGAGTCAAGCTTCAAAATACTCTATCAGAATGCGAAAGTGTTTAACACAATGAATTTAAATGACGCATTTAATAGTTGGTTGTTTTTTATTTTTTTTTTTCCTAATGTTTACTGCAGTAGTTTTCTGGAGTTTGTTGATTATTCAACACTGGAAAATGCATTTACAGAGCATAGTTTTTCAATTATATTTGCATTCAAGTAGGATGTGGACAACAAGGGGAGAAATGTGTACATTAACACTACAAACGTGTAGATAACCCTAACCTCAACTTTTACTATTTTTGACAACTAGGAAGTGTACCACAGTTAAAGTTTTTAACTTTTTGTGCTTGGACTTTAAAATCTAGGTTGCACCTGCGTTTGTAGTGCTGAAAGTACAGACAATGATGCCATGGAAGCCCAGTCATGATATTTGAATCAAGTCTTAGTTGCGCACATGAGAAAGTGTGAGATTGTCTGGGAAGGGGCAGCTGGAGAATGAGCTCCCCAAAAATTTTTAGTCAGTAAAAATTGTGTATTGCAACTGATTTCTGCTGGGCTAGGTATATTTATATGAGATTATCTATAGCTAACTAAAAATAAAAATCTAAGGAGAGAATGAATGTTGTAAGTCTTAAAGCAAGGGGCATTTGATAGTGCCTGGGTGAGATAAATGATGCTTTGTTCTAAAAACTTTTGTTTGAATTGCTTTATTCATAAAGTTGCTTGTAAGCCTTCTTTCTCCTTCTCCAAGGTATTTAAGTGGTAATTTAGCTGATCCATTCATGTAGGTAGGGCCAGAAAACTGCTGTGAGCCAGAAATGCAAGGAAGGGACCATGGTGTTTATCCTGCAAAAGTCAATACTTTCATCTGTCTCCATTGTCAAAGAAGATTGAGTTTCGTTGCTCGTATTTGACAACCACAATGCAAAACTTCATATGGCAATACTACTTTTTGTGGTCTCCATCAATATACTGTCTCAAGCATTCTAGATAAAGATTGCTCTCCTTCCCTTTTTTCACTTGTGAGTGTTTGGAAAGGAGAAGTGTTCCTCCTGTTCACATACACATAGAGCATCATTTGGCCTCTTGGTGGCTAGATGAGTACTTCAGGTGTTCTATCTAAACTAGTGATTGCATGATATCTTTCTTTTCCCATTTCTAAGTCATTTCAATGTTAACTCATCCATTCATACGTATGCAGTTTTTTCCTACAGGGAAAAGTGCATGTTTGTTTGTGTACTTCAGCATGTGGATGTTTGCTATCAATGGTACCTATTGTATAAATCTCTGAAGTACAAAATTGAGTGTTCTGTATTTTGGAAAGGAAACCTAGAGGGAAAGGAACAAAACGAGTCTGCTAGATGGAATGAGGACTTTAGGTTGTTAACTTTTTGTCTCTCTCTGAAGTTATACCTCTCCTTCATTTCACTGAAGCAATTTTTAATATTTATGAATAACTTCATTTTGTTTAATTTAATTAAAACTTTAGTAAGAGAAACTGAAAAGTGAGTATCCTGGATTAATCAGTTGAGTGAGACATGGAAATTTATGGTCACTGACTAAAGATAAGAAAACCATATAATGCAGTCTTCTTCCTAGACAGTTCAAACAGTGGCCATACAATTAGAGACTGTATTATGGTGTATTAGAGGGGGATAATACGACATTCTGTAGGCATTTTCCGCATTTAATAATTGGAGGACTTCAGTGTATAATGTTACTGGCTTTTAATCTAAGTTGTATTTGAAAGAGAGAGACAGTAGAAGAACTACCATGTGTCTTTAATGTAAGTTGGTTCCAGTAATGAAGTAATGAGACTTGACTTTCTCTGTTGTTGGGGTTGCCTTGTTGTTTGACTAAAATGCTTTTCTTCTTCAGATCCTGGGAGGACAGCAGTAGGTAAAGCACAGTCTTTGCACTATTTATTTTGTCTTCAGATAGAGGGCTTTTTTTGATTATTAGTTTTCCCCAGTTGCCTGAATAGATGAAGCATGGTATCTTACAGATTTCTGTGGTATGTTTTATCTCTGGTAAAAAGGGCGTGGGGAAGGAAAGATACTGAGATCAGCTGTGGGATGACAATTACTGAGCCAGTTACTTGGCTAGAAATTCTTGGCTAGATTCTAGAAATCTAGACTCTTACCAGTCCAATTTATGAAAATTATTAAACCTTGATTGCGTGATTATATTTCAATAAGAAACCAAGGCAAAATACTAACACTTCCTGAAGCTAATTGAAAAAGAAAGAAAAGTTGTCTTTAGATTTGAATTCTAATTTGTGTTGAAATGTATCTTATCAATACTCTCTCTTAAATATTAAAACATTATTATTAAAACCCTCTGTGGAGGGTTCTCCCAACCTGTGCAGGGCACATCTTTCTTATCTTCACCCTATCATTTTTCTTCCTACTTTCCCCATCCTTAATTTCTTTTAAATTCTGGATTAAGTTTCTTATTTCAATAAAATAAATTAAAATGCTATTTGGCACAAAGCTTTCTCTATTCAGAGTATGGGCTTCTGTGGCATCACTTCTCCTTCATCTTTGGACGAAACACTGTTATCTGTTACTTACTTTATCAGAGGAATCACTGAACAACCTGAGGAGACAGACAGATTGTTGATGAGTTGATGTGGTGTTGGTCCAGGTATGGAGTGCTTCTGCTGTGGAAGCCTCTTCAGAGGCCTCCTCTTCTAGTCTTTGATAGACTACTTGTTCAAAGCCTTTCCCCACTCCACTTAGCTAACAAATGAGGTTTTGAGAGATTTAAATAAATAATGCTTGTATGTAGTAAAAAAATGCAAGGCAATAGGGATCAGCTAATATTTGGAGTCCTAATGATGCAGAATTGTTCTTTTTGCTGGAATAAATTAATTACAAAACAAACCAAAAAACAAACCAAAAACATCACTCTATTTGTTAGGCAAATGCTAGAAAAAAAAATTAAAAAAATTAGGAAGTTAATCCTACAAAGGTAGAGGGTTTTGAAGTCTAATAGTTTTTGCTAAGTCTAATAGGGCTTTGGTTTTGTTTTCTGTTGGTTTTTCTTTATTACACTGCATCTTTTTGAACCCTTTATCAGAATGGGGTGTAAAGAAAAGATATTCTTCCTCAAAAACTTTGGAAAAGAGCAAATAATTTTAAGGAGAGCAGGAGATAAAATTGAAGATTGAAGAAGCAGAAAATTCTTAAAGTAGTTAACTATGCCAGGGGTGACTTCTTATAGCAAAGACATGAGGGGAGGAGAGAGTGTGGCAAGTCCTTGCAGTCATAGTCATGGTACAGGTACTTAAATGGAGTCACAGATGAATATAATTTTTCATCTACTGAAGACCAAACAGACATATGATAAAAATCTTGTTGCTTGAGAAAATTTGTGAAGTTTTAAAACTCTAGAAAAAACTGCAGATTTCTTCAATTTCTGGTGTTAAAAGGCAAAGCTTCATTTCTTTACTGCTACATTCAGGTTTGCAAGACAAATTTTTGTGTTATAGCGTCTATGTATGCATAAACATAAAAAACCCAAACCAACAAAACCCCACATGGTAAACTGGCTGGAGACAGGTAGAACTATGTTCTGTTTTATTTTATGCAGTCCAAATATATTCAAAATTGTTCTGACTCATTTTTCTTTTGATTTTATTGATATAATCCCACAGGATTAAAATTGAGAAACTATATGAGCAATCTATATATTAGCATAATTTGTGTATATTGTACAACAAGGCTCAATAATTTAACCTTCAGGTTTTACTTACTGAGCTAACTTGGGTGACAAAATCTCATCTATGAAAAAACCCTAACTTCTAGGGGGCCTTTTAGGTGAAACTTTGTTAATGCCATTTGAAACCTAAAGAAGTATCATTACCAGAACCTTTTAGGGATGATGTAATGGGAGAATAATCTGTCTATGGTTAGTACAAGTAGTTTAGTCCATTCTCTTTTCCAAATAATCAGCTTCATTTTTGGAAAATCTAGCATCTGTCTTGTGGATAAACCAATAGATTATCACCTCTTTGAAGAGCAACTAGACTGGGATCCTGTGCATTCCTGTTGTTGATGTGAGACCTTTTTCTAAAGCAACATTTTGAGTGGAGAAAAAGGCCTATTCTTGTAGGAGACTCTTAAGTATGTCATGTGTGTTAGATTTTAAGTATAGTTTTTCTGTGCTTGTCGTTGATTTTCATTGTTGTGACAAGACATAATGTTTTAGAAGATATTACAGACTGTTTGGTATTTTTAGGATGCAAGCTTGCTTCACTGACTATGAAGCCATATTGATGTAATTGAAAGTAACAGTTCAGAAGAAGCAGTAAATTATTTCAGGTGAATGATTGACAAATGTAAAGTCTTCAAGCTACAGCTTGAGAGCACAAACCAAGCTGAAGTCAATATGATATAGTTTGTACCAAAAGCTGTTAAGATGAGCGTTTACATGGCAGTATGTGGGTAGTCTTGGTCCTAAATACTGAGTTGCTTCTAGTTTTTCTGTCCTGCAAGTGTGTTGAGGCTCCCTGGCACTCTGAGCAGCCTGTCAGAAGTCCGTATGCTCAATGGTCACTCTCTAATATGTTTCACAGATTGAGACTTGCTTTACTGAGGATAGAATAGGAGATGAGTGTTTTATCCCCTTTGATGGGAAGTGAAGCAGTTGCTGCTCTTGCTGCTCAGGTAGTTGCAGGGTTGCTGCAGCCTGGATTTTGATGGCTGTCTTGTGCAGTTGTGTCTGCCTGTTCCTGTTCTCTCAGCTAGGACCTTTTTTATAAGTGAGGCAGATCATTTTATTTAACAAAGCAAATATGATTGATATTGACCAGTAAATGACGTTGTCAGTGTGTGCTGGGCTGATCCAGAAGCACAGGTTTCTCCTTTTCCTAGAAAGACCAGGTGAATCCCATTGCCTGAGTTTGTGTGTTGAAGCTATGGTTATGCTGTTAATTTGGTATCCTGCCTGAATGTTTGCTTTCTAGTAATTTCCCCTTTCCTGGCTGACTGGTCTTTGTTCAGTATGTTGAATATTAGGTAATGATAAACTGCAACAATCAAACGACTGAACCCAAGTGAAGTAAAGAACTGGTTCTGTTCCTTTGGCTGAGTAGAAGACCATCTACCTTATTTCTCCAATTTGTGCACATGTAACTTTCTTGAAAGGCATTTCAACTTTGTCTTCTCTTTTTAAGAAGGTTGTTTGTTTTCATTAGATTAAGATTTAGGCCTGTACCAATCCTGCAGTGACCTTTGATACCTCTTCATGTCCTCTGCGTTAATTGGTCCCACAGTATTTGGGGTTTGCTGTGGCCCTTTTAAGTTCTGTGTCTCCTGCCAGCTATCTGGAAAAGGGACATTTGTAGCTGGTGTCAGATTATACATGTCCTCAGTGAGCAGCCAGCAGCCACAGAGAACCAAGCAGGGGATGGCACTAACATGGCACTCTGCCTTTTTATGTGCCTGCTTGTTTTAATGCATCTTGATAGAGAGAAGAGTGAAGCTAGCCAAGACCACAGGGATTCCTTTTCAAATGTAACCAAGCTAAAAATTGCCTTTGGCTCCATAACAGACATGGAACATTTCATACAGATCAGATTTTTTTTGTAAAGTTATATTGGATCTTGGAATTTTCATGCACATTATTAAAGTTTATATTCTAGCTCATGTTTAGAGCAGATGTTTACAATAAGAATTGCTCTTGAGAACAAGTTTCCAAAGGATGTGTGTTTTTTTTTATTGTTGTCTTTAATATTTCAAAAGAAAATCAATTGCATGCTTTTAAAATACATGCTCATTCGTAGTGATGACACCACTGAATCGTAAAATGCAGTTCTTTCTGATATGTTTTTATGTTAAGCTCCTCTCTACAGTGCTCAAAGACTCAGGTTGAATTTAACAGGAGACATTTGCATATAGTTAATTTAGGGACTATGTTTTATATATATATATATAAAATATAGATTGACTTGCTAAAGAATTTTTTAATTTAAGCAAGGGAGAGGAGAGGCAATATCTGACCTGTTATAATGTGTAAATGTTTTAATTGGAAAATCCAGCTGTCAAACCTTATGTTACCAAACTATTAAGTAGCACAGCTCTGCAAAAACAAATAGGAAATGTGTTAAGCACTCCCATCTGAAAGTTTGGGAAGTACAAAAAATAGTGTGATGCAAGGAGCACTGGAGACACTGTTGCCATTTTTATGTAGAACTAATATTTACTGTTTATCTGGAAGTTTAAACTAAATAATAAGCTGCTAAGGTAGACCTAAAAACTGAAAGGAAATTAAATTTGAACACTTGAATAATGAGATGATAGGTTTGATTTCCTTTAGGCAATGCAGTAAATTTGCAATATATTTTGTCTGATGTGTAGATGATAAATGAGGTTTGCAGAAGTATGTGCATGTACACAGCAGAAAACTTAGAAGCCGTATGATGACATACCATTTTTTTTCAGAAAAGTAGAATGTTGATGTCTAACCAAAATAGAGACATATTACAAGGAAAGTGCCCTAAAATGTGCCACAGAAGACTTTCCTTGGTGTACTGGTTTGGCTTAAAAAAAAACAGGGGAAGACAAAGAAAAAAAAATAACTCTTTTTCCTGGGCCCATATCCGGTTGGGAGGAGTAGCCAGGTTACCAAGGTTACCTCTGCCTGGGTTTTCCCATCAGCCCCGGGGACCTCCAAGGTGTGCTGGGAAGGGGCTGGGATTATAAATCTGTGGGACAGAGCACTCACCCTCTCTCTTTCCCCTGGACTCCGGAGCTGAAGGCGGGGTGCCTCTACTCAGTACAGCCTTGAGGATTTTCCCCCGCCCCGGACTTTGCTGCCTGCTGTCTTTCCTCCACGGAGTTCCCTGAGGTCGCCACTGCTTTTCATCTTCCCCAGCCTAAGAGGATCCCTTTTGGGAGGACTTCTTCACAGACACACTGCCTCTGGAAAGACTGTCGGCTTCTCTTCCACAGATACGTTTTACCTTTTTTTGGGGTTGTGGGTGCCCGCCCGGGACCTCTCCTCTGTGTTGATAGTTTTTTTTTTTTCTTTCCCCACGGTGAGGGTGGGGGGTGGGGCCGCTTTGTCCAGGGGGGTATGGTGTAACCTCTGTTCCCTTCCCCCTTCCCTTCTCAGGTTACAGTGCGCGTGTGTGTGTGTGTGTGTGTGTGTGTCTCAGAGGGAGTCTCAGCTGGCATCCACAGCACCCTCTGCTGGCCATAATTGGGCAATTACACCCATTTATTCCCCCATATATCTACCTTTTAATAAATTGCTGCCTTCCCTATCCGTCTCTTGTCCATTGATAAACCTAATATTGTCCTAAACCAGGACACTTGGTGTTCCCCAAAAATGCAAATACAATATAAAGACATGCTTGGGACATTATTTTAGATTCTTTTCTATATAGACCTTAGGTATTAATTTTTTTTATAAAAAATTTATAAGAGATAATCAATATGCTATTAAAGAAATTTCTTCTGTTTTGTTATATTTTCATTCTTATTTTGGAAAAAGAACTTTAATAGCCTTGATTTTGCAACTTAAGTTGTGTTTAAAGAGAGAAATTGTGGCTTCTCTTTTTATGTTTAGATTTCCTCCTCAGTCTGCAAAGTTTGGAGGTTGCATGCATGGAACTGGAAAAAGTAGAAAGTCTTAAAAATTTAGTAAATAAAGATTCCTGTTACAATCATTATCACAGAAAGATTCCTTAGACCTTTTCTTCCTAAATCTGTTTTGGGATCCAGAGAAAAGTTCAGACCAGTCTATTAATAAGGAAGATTTGAGTTCCCTGTAGAGGAGACAAAACTTCAAAAGGTACATTTTGGTATGTGGTGTGCCACATTGATTTAACCATTCTGATTTGGTAAATCCCAGATTTCCAAATACCTTCTCAGAGTTTGCTTCCAATATAGAGAATACTGGAAATACACTTTCTTAACTGAAGGTATCTGCAGGAAGCTGTAAACAACATCTTGCATTGGAAGGATTGTTGTATTGGAAGGATTTTTAATGCATTTAGGAATAGCCCTTTGAAGGCTTTATATATTTATTCCTACAGTCTGGATGCTGTTGTTCAGGATTCATAACTGATAGAAACAATGAAATAGGATCAGTGTGAGTTTGTATGTGGGAAAAGTTAATCAATGTGAGAAGAGCTGAAATAGTGTTGGAGGAAGAGAGCAAAAAGGAGGATATGTAACTAGTTGTCAATTCTTTAAATACATTTTTTAAAAAGCTTAAAATAGGAGAAATTCTTTACTCCTTAGGCTTTTAATGGACTTTTTGAGTCTTAATCTTATGAAAGAAGAAGTGTCTCAAACTGAAATTCTTCAGTACATTAGTATTCTTCTAAAGATCTTATGTAGCTTGTATTAATATAATGTTAGTTTCTCAAATACAGATATTTTAGTTTATAGAATGTATTGCAACTCATAAATTATGATTGAAGTATAATTTCCTAGTCCAGGTTTTCAGTAATTTTTGGCTGTTATAATGAAGTCCGAGACAACGTATTGGTTGCTTAGAAAAGTAGTGAATTATGTTCAATATAAGCAACTGCTGATGTATTTTATTGGTGAATAAAAAAGGGCTACTTTCCCGAAGCTTAAAAAGAAATTAGCAAAAATAATTTCATGCAACGAGTGGCAGAATGAAGGAATAGCAAAATTAATACAAAATACAGCTTTTTGTGATTATAAGAGTGATGGTAAAGAATGGACTAAAGTTACCATGAGTGCACAAGTGCATTGAAAAGCATCTAAATCTTTGAAACATAGTAAACCAATGAAAACCTCCTGTCGTGGTTTTACC
>VYZS01060409.1:0-16385 GCA_013400695.1 Neodrepanis coruscans
GGCGGCGGCGGCGGGCGGCGGAGGGCTGAGCGGGGGCCCGGCGGCGGCACCGAGGAAGTGCTCGTCGCGGCGCAACGCGTGGGGCAACCTTTCCTACGCCGACCTCATCACCCGCGCCATCGAGAGCTCTCCGGAGAAGCGCCTCACCCTCTCCCAGATCTACGACTGGATGGTCCGCTGCGTGCCCTACTTCAAGGACAAGGGCGACAGCAACAGCTCGGCCGGCTGGAAGGTGAGGCGAGATCCCGGGGTCCCGAAGAACCCGCCGCGCCGCCCCGACGGGCGCTCTGCTCGCGGAGGACGCGGCCGCGGTCCCGGGGTGTTGGCGGCTGTCCCCGACGGCAGCCGGCCGGGCGCTGGTGCTGGCCGTGCTGGTGCTGGTCGCCCTGACGCCTTTGCTTTTTTTAAGGGAAGGGGTGAGAAAAGTTTCCTCTCTTTCCTGTTGCTGTGTGCAAACGGTGAGGGCTCCTGACTCAGGGGACTGGGGAGACGCTGGAGCGGATGCGCAAGCTTCTCTGATTCACAAACCCATAAGCAGGGAAAGAAAGAGAGAGGGGAGAAAAAAAGCATTTTTAACGTGTGTGCCTTTTGTTTTGCTTTTTTTTTTTTTTGAATTGCCTTTGGTGTAACTCATGCTGGGAATAAGCAGAGTTGCTTTTATGCATGGCCAGTCTTGAGTCTCAAAGCTCAAATACAGAACGACTTTATAATTTTTGTCAAGAAAAAACCCGGTGATTTCCCCACGCGTTTCTCAAAGGCAATAGAGGGAAATTCGGGTCTTGACATTTCTTCATAAAGTTAATCAAAGCATGGAGTTATTGGCCGTTCAGCTACGGGAATGCTCGGTTGGCGACTCCTGCAGTGCCAGTGTATGAGGGCACCGTCTAGTGATAGCCCAGCATTTTCTGTCCAGCACTGCGACAGTGAGCAGCTGAGATTACGTTTTAGTAAGTGAGGAAAAGAAAATAATCTGTTTCTGTGGCTTGTTTACTCAGCGCGTGCAAAAGCACGTTACAGGGAGGCAGGGTTTTAGCCTCAAGACAGAGTCTAATAAGGCCTACCAGGAGCTGGTACTGCACGTAAGGCACATTGAAGTGATTTCCAGAACTGCTTTTTTTTCCTGTCGTTTTCCGTGTCCGTCTCTTGGTGTCTGTTGGACACTGAAATGTCACGTACTTGCAGCTACACAGAAATGCAGGTGCTGCTTGATGTGGATACTGTTTGCAAAGGCAAATCCTGCTTTGGTTCAGTTGCTGCTGAGGGCCGATACTGGCAGCGTCTGACCCGAGTTTTTGAATAGATGGCTGAAGGCGAATTTGCCAGGAAGTTATGTTTTTTTACAGAGAAACGAAATTTGCTCTTTGAATCTCTCTAGCTTTGATAACTTACAGTATCCGAGTTGGCCAGAAATACTGTATAGATGAAACATTTCTGGCAGTTTCTGTACTAGCAGCCCTGTCTTGTATTCTGGTGCCCGAATAGGACTTGCTGTTAGGAATTGAAGCTCAGCTGTATGATTTTTACCTTCCAAATGGAGCACGGTAAAGGAAGCATTTCCACTGACAGACTTGTCTCAGGCTGCGGAAAATGTAAACACAAAGTTTATCAGTGGTGTAACTAGTTCAAGACAAGGCTTCTAAAAACACACATCGTTTTTACAGCTTATGCATCTGTGTTAGGTGTTCGATTTTGATCTGACTTTACAAGTGCAACACAGAGTGTGATGAAGGGCTACATCTTTCGAAGACAGCTTGTGCCTTCGTAAGTTGTTTGGCTTCACACAGGAGCAGTGGCTGTAGACATCAGCTGCTATGACAAATCCAGCCTTTTTATTTGGTACTTTGAATTTATAGTAAATTTTCGATATGCAATTGAAATGAAGACTTACTGAACAATGGGACCGACACTGTTTCATCTGAATTTGGTGGCAAAACTCCATTTCACTTCAGCAGAAGAAGAATCTAGGCCATATTGCAAAGTGCTTACATTGATTAGTATCCTTAATACAGTCACAATTTTTCTGACAATTTATACTGTTAATTTGATATTGATTCCTTTGCTGAGCAGCATTAACTGGTACTTGGAGCTAATTAAAATGTTAAAAACTTGGATCCCTTGAGATTCTTCTGATATAATTTAGTTCGGGAGTTTCTCACAAGCCTTCAGGATGACCTTTCTCAGGAGATGCAAGCACATTGGTAGCTGGAAATTCTGCCTCTAATGACTGTGAACTGTCTCTGAAGGTAGGGTAAGGTTAAGGTGCTCGATCCTGTTAAAAGCAGGTGCAGTTGTGCATGGGTGGTAGGGACATACTGGAAGGGGCAAAGGGGAGGTCAGGAGCTAATAATTTCCCAGGCATCCCAAACTGCAAATTTTATTTCCTTGGCAGGCCTAGAGTTTCTTTTAAAGTAGGCATATACATTCAGAAGAGGACGATTTTCAGAAGAGGACTATTTCAGTTTCTTGGCTGGAATATAGATTAGTTTGTGCAGAGGCAACTCTCTTAAATAGAGACTCCATCTTAGTCTCCTGATGCTAAAACACATTATATGTTATTATAATCTTTGTTTCTCTCACAAGTGATGAATACGACTCTTCAGGAACTAATGTCTGCTTTTTACATTAGACTTTTTCTGATTACTAGGTACACCAAGACTTTAAACGAACAGAAGATAGTTCTGTATTAGAAGACTTTTAATTTAGAATATTTTTACACAGCTGAGTTCATTGTTGAAGGCAGCAAGCCCATTTAACGATATTCCACTCTGGCACTGAGTGGGAAAATTGTTACTTTAAACAAAGGGAAAAAGAGAAATTTGCCTTATTATTTTACGTATTATTATATGTACTATTTTATTTATATTAATACTGTTTCAAGTGAGATGTGCTGAATACCATAATTTGTAAACATAACTGGGATTATATTCCTCAAAACAATTATTTTAAGAGCTACAAATTAAAGTTACAAGTATCACTATTTTTCTTTTCCTGCCTAGGGCATTAAAGCAGAAGTGAATATTTCAGATGTGGTTAGGGAGGCAGGTATTATGTTTCCACTAATTCAGATAAAGTTTGCCCAATACACCCCCACCAACAATCTTCTTTGCTTCCCCCTCCCCCTGGCCCCGGTGGGACATTGGTTAACCTAATACTGCCTGGCAGCTAACTAGGGCAGTACTGTACGGTGCATTGCCGTAGAGCTGGCATGCTCCGGACATTGCTGTGTACCTCGGGCAGCCTCATTTGGTGGAATCCCATACACTTCCACGCCACTGGGGAGGGCTTTGATGCATGTTTTGATATCCACTTCTGTCTTGAATACTTAGGAAGGGTCAATATTTATATTTATCATCACTGGAGAGTGGAAAAGATCTGAGGGTGAGCTGGTTTCACCCTCGTGAGATGCACTATGCCAGGTGACTGTTGCAGGAGCTTATTACACAGAGCTCCTCAATGACAGATCTATCCGTCTTTCCAAATTCAGGTATCTTGTTACCCTATCAATATTGTACAGTCACAAGACTAGTGTGCTGACTTAAAAACCAAGTCTTAACCTACACATATTTAGGGTGAAGCACTGGCTTCGCTCAATAATCTTGAAATAGAAAACTGAAACACCTTTGTGTCTGTGTGTATGGTAGAGGTGCCCAGTTTCACTGTAGCTTAAGTAATTCCGTATCTCTTCCCGTAATGTTATTTTGTAATTTCTTGCAGCACTATCTTGTGAAATAGTCTCTTCTACATGAAGAGTACACTAGGGGGACTATTTTCCTCATTGTTAAGTGGTATGGTAAGACTATGAATCTCATCCTTTATACACAGATACCAGCAATTCCCAAATTTCAATGCAGCTGATTTGCTTTGATTTGTTTTTCATGTGAGAAGCCTATTTTGTTTCACACCTGTTGCATTCATCTTCCCCATGAAAGAGAAACACTAGCTGCTGGGATATGTACTTCAGAGGGGAGGTTTTTGTAAACTTCATACATGGACATCCATCATTCCTTACCATGTTTTATTGGCCAGTATGTACCAAAGGACTGCAGTCCCTTCAGTGTAGCAAATGCACGAGTCTCTTCTCTAATTATTGAGACCTGAAAAGGCTTGAGAAGTTTACCAGCAATGTAGACAGATGTCTAAATCTGTTAGCCAGATGCTGATACACAAGATGTGTCTGACTTTTTTATTATCTTTTTGCAAAGAATGTGAGAAGGAAGCAACACCACTCTCTGTTCTTATTTCTTCTTCCTTGGCACGCAATGTCTTTATCAGGAGTGGCAATGTGAAAGCGCAGTTTGCATCAATTTCTTTTTTTGTCTCTGCTGTCTTTTTTATTTAAAGATTCTGTTTCCCAGTTAACTGCTATCAAGAATATTTTCTCCAGCCTTCTGTAATATTCTTACTTTTCTTTTTTTTAATATGATTTTGAGGTACCTTGTTCATCTGTACAGAAGTGTTTGGGTTACAAACTGTAACCTGATTATTTAAAGTTTTGATCTACCAAAGAGAGCATGGGTTTAAGCATGTGAATGGGTCCTTGGGACTTCACTGGGATTACTTGTGTGCTTAAACTTACTGCTTAAGCATCTTACCTGATCAAAGCCTTACTATGTTGTGCTTTAACAAAATTCTCAGTAACATTTGTAAGTGAATTTTGTGCTGTGCAATGTAAAGAGACGTGGTTCCAGCAGTTGAAATCACTAGATAACAAGCTTCTTGCATCAAAGAGGAGTATACTTGAGTATCACAATAACAAATGACTTTTTATACTTCCCAGTAGAAACCATATATAAGATATTAGTAGATATTAGCGCACATTATTATTTTATATCTATAATGTACATCAAAGATCTTACTTTTCCCCAGCTCACGCAGGCAGGTGACAGCTATTAGAGCAGTAAGACAGAGACCAAGTAGTTCTCCTGGAATCATTGACACTGTTTGATCCACAGTGTGACAGTGAAGAGCACCTCTGCTGATGGACTTGTTACATGCAGACATAAACACATTGCTGTGATGAATTTGATCAGCTGCAAAGACTCACAGGCTCTGATAAACTTTTGATGTGGATGGGAAACCTCCAGTCAATGATGCTGGATAGTACCGCTGTCAGGTAGAGATGTGTGGTAAGTACTGGAATCAACGTTCCTCAGTTCTTCACAAGACAGAGGGTTACCCAAACTAGTCATGCAATACAGACGTTGTCTGTAATAGACTTATTAGTGTCAATATTTGAGCATACTTAAAATGGGAAGCTTGAGAGTCAGAGGTTAGTCCTACACTTACCTGTGTGGTTGAAAGTACACAGTTAATGCTAATTAAATAAAAATAATGCTAATTAAAATTAAAAATTGAATGATCTTAGTGGCATTTATATCCATTGTATTCTACTGGCTTGAACAAACACTGTCTGAGACTATCAGTCTGGAGAGGAGAGATGTCCTGGCACTGCTGCCCTGGAATATCCTGCCTCTGCTTGGTTTTGTCCTGGTGAAGTGAGCGGTGTCTTATACTCAAGGCCATTTTGTATTCGGGTCATTTTGGTGGTGCTACACTACTCTGCTGTAATCCTGGGAGATTAGGGGAGGCCGGCACGTGCTAGTGCATTTAGAAAGGCGAGTGATTAGGGTTAGCTGGGTGGTTTTGTGAAAACTCTTTGTGCTGATGTGGACAAAGTAGAAACCCAGAATTGGTGGCATCCCTTGCAGAAGGCAGACAGCACTGGGGCAACCCCTCTTTCCCCACCCCCGCATTCCCCTGCAGTGCCTGGGTGTTTTTTAGCTGTCTTTAGCTGCCTGGGGTGGATAGGGTGAAAAAGCATGAAACCAGCCCAGAAAATTACAGTGGGTGTGTTGGGTTGAAAAGGAGACTGAAGGGATTGCCTTGGAGATAAGGGAAAACTGATGATAAACAGCCAAAGCGTTTCTCTAGGTGGCAGCCTCCTAAAGGTGCCTTGCTGGATTTTGGCAGCCAGCTATTTTGCGTGGAGGTATGGAAAGTCTTTTATGAGGATTGTTCTTTATTTGCAATGCAATTAAAGTGGGTCTTGGCGTAGTGGTGGCTTGCCAAGGGAGAAACTGAAAGTGTTTTGAATGCAAGTTGCTGCTTAGACTAAAGTCTCTGCATGTTCTTGTTTCTCTCCCACTTTTTAAAAAGCCTTGCTACTATGTCTGTCGCAGAAAGGTGCCCCAGGGTAGGACTACAAAATGGCAATGTTAGGTTGTTTAAAGTCTTGGAGGCCTCAGTGTTTTGAGGCTCTCTCTCTGGAGAAGAGCAGGCTCTGAGCATCCTCCTGCCGCTGTTTCATTCCCCTTGCCATGGAATCCTGTTGTTCTCAAGTCAGCTCTGAAAATGGGCCACAGGCTTGTGAGGTCCTGGGACAGGAGGCACGTTCAAGTCCCACAGCACATGGTGAAGATCCCAGTTGTAGCCTGCCTGATAACATAGTGCTCAGGGAGCTGCAGGTGGTTTCTTTTTCTTTCTTTCTTTCTTTCTTTCTTTCTTTCTTTCTTTCTTTCTTTCTTTCTTTCTTTCTTTCTTTCTGTCTGTCTGTCTGTCTGTCTGTCTGTCTGTCTGTCTATCTTTGGCTTTTTTGGGGGCTTAGAACACATGCCTAGTGCAGTGGTTCAGGAGCAAAATGAAGTGTTGAAGTAATGTGCATAGTCATGCAGTTTTTGGTATTGCTGGCTCAGCACACCATGAGTTAAGTAAAGATTATACTTAACTTTTATTTGCTCCTTTCTTGTGCTTCTACAAACTTAGACTGTTCTGTTACAATTTCCTGAGCATTGCCACACACTAAGCTTGGAAAATGAGGTGCATTTAGCCAATTTATGGCCTGACATATGTTAATTAACATTAATTACCTGCTTGAATAGTCCATTTAGCACTTATTATTAAAAAGTGGCTTGTCTACAGAAGAGGATTTTCCTTCAGAGTGAGATGTTTTGTTCTAACTTGCTTCAGATGAAGTCAGGATGGGGTATCCTGTGCTCCTCTGCATGGCTGTACCAGTTTCCCAAGGTTCCAGTTGTGCATGTGGGATATGATTGCACCACTAACAGGCATCAACTCCTTACCCATGTGTATTTGACAACAGTTTAGCTTCCCAAGCAAGCCAGCATGTTTCCAGGCTTTTTTTCATGGTGATGAGTACAGATCTTGCTCGTCCATTTGAGGCACAGCTGGAGGGGGTTTGTAGAAGTTACTGGGGCGCGCTACAGTGCCTGTAGGGAGAGTTTCTTTGGCTCTATGTGGCCAAGGATGATGGACACTGAGACTCCCACAGCCATAGAGATGAGATGACCGCTGGAGTGGAGCGTGGTCTTCAACAACAGCAGGTTATGTCTTGCTGTATTCATCAGCTGTGTTACCTAAGTTATCTCCTGGGCAATGTGTTGGGCAAGGCTTGTCATAGTTCATTGTTCTAAAACCTGTGAGGTGAGAGGATTAAAAAGCAGAGAGCACCTGTTCGATTTCCAAATACCAATTAAAAAAAAAATCCATTCCTCAATTCCCCATCCCCTGATTTCTCATTCCTGTCTTGAGAGACTTCCGGGACATTATGTCCTACTTCACCTTCTCCATCCTTCCCTTTGTAACACCAGCGGGAGGAGTTGCATGGTGCATGGCATGCCTCTGTGGGAGATGGAGGCTGTGCAGGGGACTTGGCACAGTAGCTGCATTTTGGCTGGGGATCCAGCATGGGGGCAGTTAGGCTGCAGGACTGATGAACAGCAATTTTGGGGTAATGTAAAGAGCTGGGAACAAGTGATTGCATTAGTGCTCTGCCTCATCCCTGGTGTGAAATAGCAAGGGAGCTGCCTTCCAGTGGGGGTGGAGAAGATCACTGCATTGTTGCTGTTGCTTTTTGCTGGATTGGTTCCTTCTGATGCTGTGCTTGGCTATGAGGTCCAGGAGGAGCCCCTCTTGCTCTTTAAAGCCAGAGTCCTTTCTCCTAGCCCTACCCTTTTTGCACATTTGTTTAAGGACTGAAATGCCTGTAATGCTGCTTTGCAGGGAATTCGAGGCAGGTCAGGAGTTAACAGCATTGTGTCCTACCTGGACTTTGCTTACTGGGGCAATTTTCTTTTATCTGTACACTGGTACCCATTAAAGGCTATTTAAATATTTTTACTGATCTCAAGCACCTTTTTAAGTTTTCACTGACAGAGAAATGCCTTTCTGGGAATTTGTACTGGTAAAGAAATGCCTTGTGAAAATTAGCTCTTATAACAGACTTGTACTAACAAATTGAACGGATTGCTTGCTGTATCACAACATGCTACATACTTTAGAGCTGAATTATGGAGTGCTAGATTTTCACTTCTACAAATTTATTTGGCAAGGTATTATTTTACTTTTATTCATTATTTTTCTCCTGATGGTGAAGTTGCCTCTCACTACATCTAAAGGGAGGTACCAGGGTTGTGCATGCTGGGACAGAAGAGTAGAGGCAGCCCATGGATCACTACAGGAGGAACTGATTGAGGAAGGTCCACTTGAAGCAAGGAAGATGATGTGTGGCACTGAGAGTTTGTTGTTAGGGCCTTTGCAGTGTGCATCTCCAGTTTTGGGGGGCAGGAGGCTGCCTACAGTGGGTGGGTGACTCTCCTGTGCAACCTGGGGCTGCTGTACACCTTGAGTGCTGCCGGCAATCAGGTGCGTTTCCATGGAATGAGTTACTGGATCATGCCACTTCTACGTCGCTTCATCCACTGCCCGTGCTGAAGTGAAGGGTGGGTCCGTGCTGACGTCTCCATGCCAAAATCCTGTTGAAAGCTCTGGAATGAGGACAGGAGGCAGAAATGCTGCCAAAGGAGCCATTTTTCTCCTTTGATGCCTGCCTCTCAGACTGCCTTCGCACTCTGTGTGTTGTGGTGTGCTTGTGACCCAGCCCTCAGCCTTGCAGTGTCTTCAGGCCAGCCTGCCTCCCCTTCCCTTGCTTTCCAAGATCTTCAACTCTCTCTAGGGAGCAGTGGAAGCCACAGCACTCCTGGGATTGTGATCAGTGGGTGGGACTCAGTCCTAGGAAAAAGTTTTCCATAGGTTTGCTTCACGTGAGCAGAGAAGGGTAGGTCAGGGCTGCTTGCCAGCACTTGAGCATGGAAGTAACATCTGCTTATCCCAACCCCAGAGGAGTGGGAGACACCAGATAAGTCTGAAGACTGATGAGGACAGACAGCAGTCTGCTGTGGGAGGACAGATAGAGGAGCACCCAAGAACACTGGCATGTGTTCTCTTGGGCTTCACTCTGCCTCCTGGCTGCTGTGACTGTTCGTTTTGGAGTGGGAATGAAAACTGGTTTGCATGGGTGCAGCCGAGTTTATGGCAGTGCAACTTTCGTGGGTAGATGAAGTAAGGAGAGCAGGGTCTGAGTCTCATCCATGCTAAAGGCCACGTTAAAGCAGCATTGGGCCTCTCCTATGATGCTCCAGCAGCACTCATTTACTTTAGTGGAAGTCAGACTAAAGCCAATGCTTAAAATCCCAATTCCAGCTGAGCATGGGCTCCCTGTGAGGACTGAGCATGGGCAGGGAATGTTAGTAACACTGTTACACTGAAGTGAACAAAGCTTTGTTTGAAAATGTTTTAATTACCTAAAAGTATTCTAATACAAGCTAGTCTCCTAATCCAGTCTGTCAGCACCTATGACTTTGTGGACAGTTTGCCCTTATGGCTTAGTTTCTTCTTATGCTGTACCATGTTGGTTTCTATATTTTTTCCAAAATAGGATGCAGAAGAATAAGTGTATTATTCTAAAGAAATAATGTCAGGACATGGGCTGAATTCCCAGAGTCATATTTGTTTTATCTAGAATATGGACTGAATTATCTTGATATATACTCATTTGTCAGTCTTCTTAAATCCTGGTGTATTTGGGTTTTTCTTCTCTCCACACTATCTCTTCACACACCTATTTCAGCTCTTCAGGGACACATTGTGACGAAAGTTAACTCTACTTTCTCACATGAAATTTGCAGTGTAAACATACCTTTAAACATGAGACTTAATCCAGATCAAAAGTTTCTAACTTTGTGTGAACCCAAATCTTGTGTAAATATATTCGTTAGTACTTCGTGGTGGATTTATCAGTTTCATATATTAAGTTCTAGATATGTTTAGTACATAAAATTTGGCATCTGGTAAGTGAGAACAGTGCTCAAGAAAGAATGTCTTTTTGTGAGACTCACAGGCTCCCACATTATCACCTTTTTTACTGATTGGTTTTGTGCTGAGAGCAGTGATGTGGTTTCCTGAAAGCCTATAACCTACTGTTTGTTTTGCAAAACTGCTCTAGACCTTGACTAATTTTCAGAGAATGTTTTTTCCCAGGAATTTGTAGAAGGTCACACCAGTTGAAGTTGTGTCTTGAGATGCTTGTTAGCTGAGACATGCAGAGCTGTTGTCGCTGTTTTTGTGCAACGTGACCTATTGTGCTTAAAGAGTTCCGCTGTGTGGGGGAACTCAAAACCATTTGTTTGAGATGTCAGGTTTCAGAGTGAATGGTGCTTCTTCAAGAATTCATCAAGACCTACAATGGGAGGCTGCTGATCCTACAATGCCTTTGTAGGAGAACAACATTGGCACCAGTAATGATGATGCCACTGAGAAGCTGTAAAAACTCTGAAGCGTTTTGTTTGTGGATTTTGTTCAAGCAGCTTTTGCTTTTGCTTAGCCTCAGCCATTTATCTGTCCCAGGTAAGTGGGCCACGTCTAAAACCTGTGATTTGCAAATGGAAGTCATGTCAGAGTTCTGCATGAATTCATCCAGAGGTTTCCAGTCTAGTTTGTGCAGCAGCCAAAAGCTCTGAACCTAGTACTATGTTCATCATGATGTTGACAGTATGATTTTCATTTCCCGTAGCATGTTGAGATTTATTTCTTGCCCCATTGCTCTTACATCATGATTCATGAACGACAAAAATACTTCTGATTAAAATGTACTAGAAGGTTTGCATGCTTTGGGTAGGAGAGAAATCTGTTATGAGGAACTCTTCTTTATAATGTTATGGGGAAGGGAGCCATTTGCATAAGAAGGTATTTAAAAATCAATAGTGAGGCTATTTTCCGTACAAAAAAGAGGACAAGTGTGTAGGACATAAGGTAGTGGCATACGGGCCTGGGAGGAGGAAGGATTTTGTGAGCTAGCAGTAGGGAGTAAATCAGCCTGATACATGTTCATAGGCACCTGATGTCTACTGGGCCTAGTGGGATAGCTCAAAGCAGGTGGAAGAAGCATACTGTTTACCTAATTAGAAACATAAATAAAATCTTTCCAACCTTTTTCTAAACTAAAATGCATTTGAAGCATATGTCCAACTTCTCACAACCAGGAAAGATCTCTTAAAACCCTGCCGTTCCTCAGGAAGGCTGTTTCTATTCCACTTTCTTTAGGACTCTACTGAATAACGAGTCTTCCTAGTTGGAAGATGGGAGTGGGATGTGCATTAGCAGCTGGAAATGTTAGGGTTCTCTCTGAGCGCACCTGTACTCCTTTTCAATCAGTAGGAAAAGGCCTATCGTTTGAGACTGTAAACTAGGGAATTGGAAAAACCAAAGAAAATTACCATGGTTGAAATCACTAAAGACAGGATTTCACCTTTGTGTATTTATTGAGGAGTCGGTGATGATGGGAAGCAGGGCCTGGGCTGCAGTTACAGTCAGAGCAGCTCCATATCTCCAGTGTATTTTAAGACAAAGGAGACAAAGATGATGCTAATTGCAAGAGAAACTACTTAACTGCTTTGTATTATGTGTGAAATGAAGGGGGAATAACGCTGATTGAATGACCTATTTTGACTTTCTCAGTATAATATGTTTAATGTTTCAGTCTTTTTCTGGACAGTGAATTATAATTTTATCAAATCCTGCTGGAAATTAATGTTGCTGGGCAAAGTATTTTATCCTTGCAGTATTAACCACTGAGTTACATCTTGCTTCTTGACTTGGTGGCAGGAATTTTCTCTTTCAGCTGAAAAGGGCTTTTGCCATGCAATGCACTGACAGTAGTCCTTTTTGTTTTATACAAAATAGGGACCTGTCAGGAAGAATATAAAGTAGGACACTGAAGAAGTCTAATTTAGAAGGAGAAAGGGCATAAATCTCCACCTCTCTCGGATGACAGAAGGCCAAAGTACAGCAAAAGCATTTTCCTGCTTGTAAAATGCCAGATGCTAAATGTAAAGTACCAGAGAAGTTGTTCTGTTAAAGGCACAGCTGTATCTAACCTCTCTACAAATTTTTCAACTTTATTTTCAGTATGTAAAGGGATTTTGAGATGACAGAGTTGCTCTGTTAGGGTCTTGTCTGCTTATTGTGCTGTTAGCTGTTTTGGACCAGTGTCAGGCAGAATAATACTGATTAAGTCCCAGATGAATGTGGGTGGTGAGAGGAGAAAAATAATTTCAAACAAAGAGGGGTATTATCAACTGAGCAGCCAGTGTTGATCCTATGGTACAGCAAAACGAGAGCAGGAGAAAGTCCTTTTTTTTATTTTAAAGATAGGAAGTCTTAGCTGAAAAATCTCTTCTGACCAGAGTTTGATACCCCCACTTAAACTTGCAGCAAACTGGCATTGGTGCAGCAGCACCATGAAGCATTGAGAGGGAGAACAGAAGTAGAAACAAGCCTCCAAAACTTGAGAGGATCTTCAGATTCTTTGTCCATTTTGGACATGACCTGTAGCGTCACTTGCAGCTGCTGGATCCAAGAGTATAAACAGAGAAAAGAATGCTGATTTGGCCAGGATAAAATGTTCATTTTGGGTTTTCCCAACGGCTGTGTCAGGACTTAACCCTGGCAACAGCTTCTCACGTGTCATTTTTATTCAGGCTTGTACAAAGCATGTGGCATTGACTGTGTTCTCTAATTGAAGGAAAGAAAAGAGGGAAAAAGTAGTAAATTGAGAAATAGTGTGTATGTGGTGTCCTCTCAGCCTGAAAGAAAAGCACTTTGCTTGAGCAGTATGATAGCAGTTGTTAGAGACATTAAGTGTGGATTTCCTTCCGTTGTAGTTGAATCATAACATCTTACTAAATTTACCCAGTTTTGAGTACCTGCTTTCTGATTTGACATTTTTTGATGGCTGTTAGTTGTGGTTTTTGTTTGATTGTTTTTGTTTGTTTGTTTGCTTTAAAAAAAAGCTCTGCATAGCCTGAGAGAGAGATGATAGTTTCCTTATTTTTGCCGGAAGCTGTATCAGGTATCAAACCACCAGCACCTTTTTCTAGAAGTATCATGATACAGTGGATGGGGTTGAGCAATACCAGTGATCGTTTTTCCCATTTTCTGGGAGCCGCCAGGGAACTTTCTCATGGCTTGACTATTAACTGCAGATCACTGGAGTATCTCTGTGAATAGTCCTCACTGTCCAGTGAAGTGCCAAGCACAAGTACTACTAAATAAAGAGTGTTTTTATTTACATAAAAATCTACACTGAAAAAATATTTCAATGTAAAAGGCAAGTGCTTGGGAAGTATAAAATGTCAGAAGTAAAGTTGCTCATGCTGGCTATGACACTGTTATTAGTAAGGAGCTGACACGCTCTGTCCACCCCCAGTCTCGTTGTTGGGCTGGATGCTTCAAGGGGTACTCAGTGTTTTGGTTCATCCCCCATCTCTCTCTGAGAGCCCTATGCCATACTTGTTTCACTTAGCCCTGAGTAAAGCAATACACCCTTCCCAGTGTGCTTGTCTTTGTTATTTGCCTCCCCAGTATCCAAAGGCCTCCCTGATGAGCACTGTCCCAGCCCTGTATCCTCTTCTCCTCTCCCCAAGCTCCTTACTCTCTGCGTTCTCTCATTCCAGCCTCCTTTCCTGCAATTCCCAGTCCTGTTCCATGCATGCCTCCTTCCTTTTCCTGTGATCTTCCACCCCTCTGTCTGTCCCCTCAGGTTTTCATATCTGTTCTGCCTGTCTAGCTTGTCTGTTTTGTTGTCCATTCCAAATTTCTCCCTTGCCCCAGGATTATGGATTTCCTGTGTCTTGCTTATCCTGGACCACTTATCCTCTTTCTAATCCCAGTTCAGTTCAGGTTTGCAAAGTTATTAGTGGCGGTGAACAAACAGGGTTTTATAGTAGGAAGTGTTGGACAATACAAGGTGTAGGTGGGGCACACAGCACCACCTATAATTTAAAACATTGTTTGTATTTTTTAACTAATCCACCCTTAGGTAAGCAGTCCTGGTGCTGTCAGCGTGCAAATCCTTAGTCATTTAGATAATCCAGTCCTTCTGCTGATACTGAATACTGAGAGGTTGTTCATCTTTGTAGGAGAGGGAAGGTCCTGCCTTTAGACAGGGTTGGATCTCTTATTTCGGTGTGGCTTGACCTAGTCATTGGTGTCCGAGACTGTACAGTTCATAGGGCTACTGAACTGTCCCTGAAATATTGAATGGTACATGTAGTAATTGCTCTTATTTCCATTATGAGGGGCTGTTCCATTTTTCTTCTCTATCAGTGAGAAGAGAGGAGACTTGATACAAGTCCCTCACTGACAATACATAAGGCAAAAAAGCTTTATAGTCCGTAGTCACACCATGTTCTGTGTCCTCTAGTAGAGACCCTCTGATTTGATGGATTTAAACTGGAAATTATAAAGACATAGTTGACATTTCCTGACTTAGCTTCATGGTTTTCTTGTATCTTCTGCCTCTGCTGCTAACTTCATGCCTAGTCTTTAATAGTTCTTGGAAAATGCCTTCACATCTAGGTGGGAAGCTGTTCACAGGTTTTTTGTTATCAGAATTAGACTAAGAAACTCACACTGAATTGTTGCTTCATACTGCAAGGTGCTAGCTAGCCCAAGTAATTTAATGGTGTGAATAACCTTACATTGACCTGTTAAAGAGCTTAGGCATACAGTTTGTAGTTGTGAATATCTTGTTCCTTCATGATAAAGTTCAAAACTTTAATCAGGTAACAGGGTGGCTTGTCCTCTTTCCATTGCAATAAAGTGCATGCAAACATACATTGCAGCAAATAGTGCAAAGGCAAATCTAGCATGTCCTGCTTTTTCCCCTGCAAGAGGAGTCTGCAGTTTACTCTCTGCCACTGTTCTCTGAGCCATTTTGGCAGCTTGGTCAGCTGGGGGATTCACTTGTGGTGCCTGGTGCCTTTCAGGTGCAGAGCTTCGGTTTTCCAGGCTATTGATAAAAGCTGTTCAATCACAGCTCTCTGGGTCACAGTGTGTGGGGATTTTCTGGTGGTTGTGGTGACCTTGCAGGGGGAAATAGAGTGGATATAATGTTTCCAAGGATTGAAGATGCCTCTGCTATTGAGCCGGTGCACGTTGCTGAATCAATTACTAGCATTGGCAGGATTTTGCTTTAGGGGAACCTCACAGCTACATCACTGTCTTGTTATTAGTAGATTATTGTTAGTTGGTTTTAGTATGGAGCCAGATATTTGCCGGGAGGAGGGATCTCAAATAGTTTGTTTCTGTGGAGTATTTTCTCTATATGTAGCACTGTTGCAGAGCGTACCCTAACACTGTATCTTTTGTATTTAGGAAGTTTTATTAGCTCCTGTGTGGAAATACATTTGGTGTAGAGTCATCCTCAAGTGAGGCATCACAGCATGGTGCTTCGACCTCCTCCGAAGCCATCTGAGACAAACAAAACTCTTGGCGTAGAGATTTTCCAACTCTTTTGTAATGTGTTGAATCCCAGTAAGGGAGTCACAGAGCTTCTGTGGCTTGGGCTGCTGTGTGGCATAGGCCCACAGTGAGGTTTTGCAGAAGGGCTTCCCAGTGAACCGGTGCAGCCCCTGTTATAAATCCATGTCACCAGCCCATCCTGTACCCATTGCAGTCAGTTGACTGCATTTGCAACTGACTGTCAAAGTGTTGCCTTTAATTCAAGTGCTGGTGTAGCGTTAAGCCCATTACGAGTTACAAATGTAAATATGTTTACACAAAAAAGAAAGCTGGCATTGCCTAAGCAGCCTGAAGCAGTGTGATTATATGCTAGAGGGACACTGAAAATGTAAGTTGCTGGAGTGTGCTTCCAAAAGTAAATCCCAATCAGAAGTGCTTGGAGTCCCAGCTTTCAGATGCCCTCTCTGTCTGCTACAGCTGCTGAGGTGACATGGGAGAGAGGGCTTAGTTGTTTATGGGCATCCTTGTACAGTTTTATAGGGAAGTTTGAAATACTGAAGAGAAGCATCGTCTCTATCTAAACAGCTACCTGTTTTAGATTTTCCCAGGCAGTAGCAATACAAATGGCAATCAAGTGACTTCTAATGCTAGTGTTTCATAACTGAAAGTTGGGCATTTTTCACAAGCTGTCCTATTGCGAGTTGTGAGCACGGGCACATGCACACTCCTTGCACACCCCCCCCCCCCCCCCCCCCCACCCCCACACTCCATCCTCATTACACACTCAC
>VYZS01060415.1:15997-31492 GCA_013400695.1 Neodrepanis coruscans
GCGGCGGCGGTGGCGGTGAACGGAGCAGCACCCGGGAGCGGCTCCTGGCGGCACTGGAGGATCTCGAGCTCTTGGCCAGGTACCGCTCGGCCCCAGGTGGCGCGGGGCACTGGCGGTAGGGTGAGGGCGCCCGGCGCCGTGCGTGCGCGGAGCCCCCGGCGGGGGTTGGGATGGCGGATCGGCCCGGCCCAGTCGGGCCCAACCGGACCCGACCCGACCGCTGGCCCGCTCGGGTACGCGTTCTCCTGCTCTCCCGCCGTCCCCACGCCGGCTCCTGCGGGAAAGCTGGTGGTGCTGGGCCAGGGGCTCGGCCCAGCCCGGCCCGGCCCTGTCCTGCCCTGCCCGCTGCTCTGGAGGGAAACCATCGGCGATGCTTCGTTTCTCATTTTCAGAGAGGAGAGGTTCCTTATTCTCTCACCTGACGTTCTCTCTTGATTGACACCTGCAGCTCCTGTGAAATGCACACACACACACACTGATTTTAGGCATTTTATTAGTCACTAAAAATTATGCTTAAGTCAGAAACGTGTAGATGGTATAAGCTGTTCTGCTCATTGCCTGTTTTACTGTTAAATGCACTCCAGGTGGGCTGCAGGGCTCATCTTTAGGGTGGTGTAAATGCTCAGATACTTAGT
This sequence comes from Neodrepanis coruscans, assembly GCA_013400695.1. Classification (NCBI taxonomy): domain Eukaryota; kingdom Metazoa; phylum Chordata; class Aves; order Passeriformes; family Philepittidae; genus Neodrepanis; species Neodrepanis coruscans. The sequence continues at coordinate 16,633 of VYZS01060415.1, forward strand.
CCATGCTCTTGAGGCGAGACTACGAACCCTCTCTCATCCGAGTTGTGCACCGTGTGGTGGAGGCACAGCTGGTAGTGAGGTTCAACTGGTTTTCGCTATTATTTTCCACCTCTGGAGGAGAGCCAGAGTTTAGGAAAACATTTTCAGAGGTAATNTGGCGTCACCGTCCCTGGAGTTATTTAAGGAAAGACTGGATGCGGCATTTACTGCCACGGTGTAGCTGACATGATGGTGTCCAGTCACAGGTCGGACTCCACCTCAGGGGTCTTTTCCAGCCGGATTGATCCTGTAATTCAAAGAGCAGCACGCGCAGGGCCTCGTGCAACGACGCGGCTGCAGGAGAAGGCGCTATTCAAACGCGCACCTGACCCCGCCGAAGCAGACGCTACCCCCTCTCCCTTCACGCTCACAGCCTCCTGNCCCTGTCCTGCCCTGCCCGCTGCTCTGGAGGGAAACCATCGGCGATGCTTCGTTTCTCATTTTCAGAGAGGAGAGGTTCCTTATTCTCTCACCTGACGTTCTCTCTTGATTGACACCTGCAGCTCCTGTGAAATGCACACACACACACACTGATTTTAGGCATTTTATTAGTCACTAAAAATTATGCTTAAGTCAGAAACGTGTAGATGGTATAAGCTGTTCTGCTCATTGCCTGTTTTACTGTTAAATGCACTCCAGGTGGGCTGCAGGGCTCATCTTTAGGGTGGTGTAAATGCTCAGATACTTAGTCCATGCTCTTGAGGCGAGACTACGAACCCTCTCTCATCCGAGTTGTGCACCGTGTGGTGGAGGCACAGCTGGTAGTGAGGTTCAACTGGTTTTCGCTATTATTTTCCACCTCTGGAGGAGAGCCAGAGTTTAGGAAAACATTTTCAGAGGTAATGACCCGTACTATCCATATAGCTGGCTCGCTCTATGATTGCAACTAGTGGGACAAGGTATTGGTCAGTTGCTCTAGTTAGGTTTTATCCTAACTTAGATTTTATTGTGAGACAAGTGTTACTGGAGAGCATGTGGTTTGGGGAAAAAAAAACAACCAACAACAAACAGTTGTTCTTTATCCATACTTTTTGAAAATGTTGGAACTAATGTTGTACCATAATGAATCCAGAGCAACCCTCAGCAGCATTTAGTGAATCTACCTGCTGATCAGCAAAGTGTTGCAGCACCCTGGAGCCAGGCCTTTCACAGTCACAGGTGGCAGGGGCAAAAATTAAGCAACACGTTTAATCTATAGCCTTCATAAAGCTTCTTTAACTATTTAAAATTATTGTAGTATTCGGGAATGAGCAAGAGACATAGACCAAGGTGCTAGTTAGAGCTTTACTACTGAGGGTTTTTTCAGACATTTTGAGAAGTACCTGTTTCCATTCTAAGGTTCTAGTCCCACTGCTGTATCAGTTGTACATCCCACTGAGCTGCTGACAGTGGACCAAGCAAAGAATTAGTACTTCCAAGGACTGTGGCTTCAGGTGGACACTTTGTTACTCTTGCATAGGTTGAACTGCTATCTGTAGCCTTAGAAGCCAAATAAGTTTTGCTGAATTTACAGAAAAGGCCTTTTTGCAGCATGGTCTTTCAGGGGTTCTTTCAGAACAGTGGCAAAGTAGCTGGGAATCTGGAAGCATGAACAAGAGGTTTGTTTGAGAAACACTTCTAATTTAGCACCAGAATATTACTAGCTTTTTGGTATTTTTGTGTTTTTGATACACAGCTAATATACCTTTGTGGAAATACTTGTAGAAGTAGTTTCACAACCGACTCTGTAGGTGTTTGAAATCATAGACTTGGTTGCTCTCGACAGACATGTGAAACTTGCTCTGTTTGGAAAAAAATGTGGAAAAAGTAGAGAAGTAAAATAATGAAGACAACTTTCATGCCCTCTTGCAACAAACAAAGGCAGTAGAAGAAAGGTAAAAATGCACCTCATTATGCTGTTTCTTTTCTCTGCTTATGTCTTTTATAGTTTGGCAGGAAGTTAGCACATTTCTTGAGACATACACTCATGAGTACTTCATGAGCTCAAAGAAAAAAGAAGAAAATGTGTTCTCTTGGCTGAGAAATGCCTGCCCACTCCATACTGTAAAACTCTGAAATACTCAAGTTCATGAATACTTCAATAATGATACCAGTACTCTGATAATTTTATGAGCACTTGATGTGATAATGCCCTAGAAAATTGCGCAAACAGAATTTTTCTTTCAGGGAACTAATTGAAATTTTGGCCATTTCAAGAAATCAAAAGCTTCCACAACCGGGAGAGGAGAGCCAGGTAAACTGACTTTCTAAACTGTATTTCTTTGGGTAAGCATAATGCTTTATTTCTAATTTTTTCTTGTTTTTTTTGTTTATTCTTTAGTTCATTTGTTCTTTCTCTCTTTGTCCTTGCTTATACTCAAGCTAATGTTGATTACGTTTTGGCCCTTCTACAAAGGCATTCTTGGTTCTTGTGTTGTCATTTATTTGTTTGTTCATTTGTTGTATGCTTCATAGGCTATTCCTGCAATCAGGAGGAAATTTTGTTTCATTTTTCATTCAAACAAAAATACTCCTATGGATGTCACTTGCTCTTCTTTGTGGAATGGCTGAGGGTATGTTGTTACTCAGCCAAATTAAAAGTTCTACAAAACTCTTTTTCAATAGATTCTGGAACTGCTGATTCAGAGAGATGCAGAGTTTCAAGAGCTAATGAAGCTGGCAGTTGATCAGGGAAAAATCCATCATGAAATGCAGCTTTTAGAAAAGGTAGTAGAAAAGCGGGATAATGATATTCAGCAGCTGCAGAAACAACTAAAAGAAGCAGAGCACATACTGGTAAGTTCATAATGATGTGTTTTCTTTTGAGCATCTACTTACGGAAAAGGTGGTTGTGGGCAAAGTGGTGTGTTAGTTTGACAAGATTTAAATATGTAAAATTTCTTAAGAACTTAGTGGGGTTTGGGTTTTTTCTCAGTAGTCAAATGCTGTTTAGTTATCATGGTATTCAGTTTTGTTTTATAATGCTAATTTTCTTCTAAACCTACTTTTTTTCTGTATATTTTGGAAACATTCACTGCCTATTTTCTCTCTTAAAATGTGATTAAAATGTTTATTCACAGGGCTGACTTTATGTAGATGTGTACAAATTAAAGATGTATTGAAGGTTTGGTTTACTTTATGGGGTTTTTTTTTACAACTAGGCAACAGCTGTTTATCAAGCAAAGGAAAAGCTGAAATCAATTGAAAAGGCACGGAAAGGTGAGTATGTGTGATTGTACATCCTTCGTAAATGCAGCTGTAAAGAAAGTTGCTAGTGAACTCAAACTGTTCTTTTTTAAATGTCTATTTTTTTTTTAAATTCATCTGTCACAGATTTTGGATGCTTTGTGTGTAAACAAATTTCCATTTCATCATGAAACTATAACCATTTCCTCAAAAACAGGACTTAAATATTTTTTGTAACAAATGTATCTTAATATTGATGTGTCTCAACAGCCTTCTTGGACTAATAATGCTATATGATTACCTAAGTGTTGATATTAGTTTGTATGTGTCGCAATTCCTGCCTTTCTGTGGCACCTGACAAGCTAAACTGACTTTTTTTGAGGGGAAGGCATTTTCTTTGTTTTTTGCTTTTTTTTCAGTGTCTTTTACATTTTCTTTTGTAAAGTTGCTATTACAGTAATACAGGGTCATATTTAGAAGAACAGGTATGTTCTACAATTACTAAACAAACAAACAAAAGAGTTCTTTACTGCAGAAATTCATAATAAAGCAGGTGCTGAAGTTTTACAAATTGTGCTTGTCAAGTATGCTGTTAAAGAGATTGGTTTGTGTTTTTCACAGGGTTGGAGAACTATTGACACTGAAAGTTCTGAACTTGTGGCTGTAAAATCAATGCAAAGCTCATCTTTTCATAGTCGGAGAACCTTTCTAAACTGTCAGTGTGTTTGAACCAGGCTCATAATGTTTGGCAAAATCACATTCTAGTCTTTTAGATACTAGTGTCCAATATGTGGAAATAATTAAATGATGCAATCTCTTGAGAACACAGCAACTTTTTTTCCATTCTTCCAGGTGCCATTTCCTCTGAAGAAATAATTAAATATGCCCATAGGATCAGTGCTAGCAATGCTGTTTGTGCCCCTCTGACATGGGTACCAGGTAACTATTGTGTTTAAATAGATTTCTTTTTTTGTGATAAATCATGCTTAATATCTCGTCTTACAATGTTTTTATACAGTGAAAATCACTGGAGTTATTAAAGTAACATTTTTTTAGCTGTTATATCTAATATTTTCAACAAAAATGGATATCCAGTTCACATGTATTCAAAAGGCTTCCATTCACTGACTGACGTCCTCAGCTCTCCTTTGTTTGCTTTTTCCCCCTGAATGTCGGCCCCTGTTATTAAGTTAAAACCAAGTATGCTAAAGACTTTTTCACATGCTTGGTTGTGTTCCCTCTTGCCCCTTACAATATTCTTTTCGGAGGATGTTAGTAATCCATGGAGTAAGAAGCAGGACTTTCATTATGTCAGGTTTAAATTTTGGGTACTACCCTCTTTGTCCAAAATGAAAATGTGTTTGATCCAATTCCTGTCCTTGCTGTTTAGATGTGAAGTAGCAGGGAGAGCAAAGATATCTTAAAAACGTGGTGGGTTTTTTTAGTTGTAGTAGTTTTGGGTTGCTTGTTTGCTGTTTTTTTTTTAAATGTGCATTTTCTGCCAAGTTGGAATGAACAAAGAAGGTCTAAGTGAAAGAAAAAATTAGATTTTAATAGAACAAGTGTGATGCTCATTGCTTATCCAAGCAGAGTATGGGGCTTCTGGGTCATTAAACTAGTCACTGAAGAAAAAGCTAGTATTTGCAAGACAATTGCTAAATATTTCAAAGTTTTGCTGTACGGTTTTTTTTTTTCACCTTAAAGGGGACCCACGTAGGCCATATCCTACAGATCTGGAAATGAGGAGTGGTCTCTTGGGTCAGATGAACAACCCATCAACCAATGGAGTTAATGGACACTTACCAGGGGATGCACTTGCAGCGGGCAGACTGCCAGGTAAGAGAAACTCAGTTTTGTTTTGCTTGTCTTAATTCCTTGTACAGTCACAGCAATTACAGCCCTTAGCAAAAGCAAACCAGAGGTAAAGTAATGAAAGTTATGGTTCCCTAGCAGTGAAGACTTGGTAAATAATGTTAACAATTAGAAATGGCATAATTTTATTTTACTTCATGCTAAACTGCAGGCACTACAATATGTCAATATAAACAAAACTCAGTTCATTTATTTTACATGCCTTTAAACTAAGTGGTACCAAATCATACTAGAAAAAAGCGTTTTCACAGTAACTTTGTCTTAGCAGTGATGACAAAGTATGGAATTGTGAAAACTGTATTTGGAAGAAAAGAGCTTTATTTTCATCCCCATCATTCTTTAAGCCTATTCTTAGAAGTTCTGGATTGAAAAGACATGGCAAGGGACAACTCGTGAGGTAGTACATTGAGTGTAGGAATTGAGCTTTAATCCTTCAATGGCTTATGAGATAGGCAGTTCCATTGGCTTCAGTGGGATTCAGTCATTCATGCTAAAATAGAATTTAGCAGTAAATTACAGTAATTGAATCAAGAGTTCAGTTGTTCTATACCTGTGCAGTTTTAATCTACCACGGTTAGACTAAATAATGGAAAAATTCTTATCCTGGATTCATAGAAGATCTGTAACAATTCTTACATATCTGTTAAGCCACTTTCAGGCATTATAGACAGCTTGTGTTCAAAAATTTTGCTCAATTTGTTAAAAAAAACCCCTATTACAACTCCATTGCAAACTTAGCTTTTGTGTTTCTGATCAGCAGTCTAATCTTACTGCCATTTCTTAGGAAGTGACTTGAAATTTTGCATCCTCTTGCTTTGTAAACCTCAGGCCTTGGATAAAATGGGTCAGTGAGCTGAACAGGAGTAGGACCCTGACCTCTGTCCATAGCAATCCACCAGGCAAATACTGAGGATGGGTCCCTGTATCTTTTCTGTTCTTTTGAAATACGATCAGAGGAGATGTTAAGGTTTTGACTTCCTAATGGAGTTCAGGCATTTGTTTGCCGAAGTTTTGGTAGAGCCCATGCTGGCAGGCTCCTCTGCTTTAGAGGATGCAGACTTGCTTTGTTTACTTTTAAGTGTTGTCTCTGTAAGAACTGAAAGAAATTTTCAGGAGTTTTCCCTGAGAAGCTGGAAAATGTGGGTTTAAACTTCGCAAGTTCTTAATTGAACAGATATGTCCTGCAGCTTTGACGTGGGAACCATTTTGGGGGCAAAGAAGGAAGAGACAGGGGGTTATTGGGAGCAGGGAATAGATTGGTAGGCAGTATAGTATGGGATAACTTTGGAAGTAGGAAGAAAAGAAGAAACAGCAAGACCTGAGAGAAGTAAGACAACTCAGGCTGTCCTGGCTGGGGCACAGTGGGGCATTCCCACCTCTCAGGTATCTCTCTCTGTGGCCCTGGTTTGCCACACTTGCTGCACCATATTTGCTGTTGTAGCAGCAATGTCCAAGGTGTTTCAGCTAAATTTGGATAAAACCTTTTACTCTGAATTTTTATGGTGTACCTTTTTTTTTAACAAATGATTTAATCTGTTTTTGCATACTGGCAGAGAGTGATAATTTTCATTACTGACAGTGGTTGTGACAGTTCAAACTGTACTTTGAAAGTGAAAATCTCTATGTTCCACTTCAAAACAGTATATATTCAATGAGAGATCAAGACCCACCTACAAAAATGGGCTTCTCTGGCAGAGTGGGCTTTTACCATCAGAGAATTATTCCATCATGAGACGTTTTCCAGCTGTTACTGGAGGATCTCATCTGTCCAAAATTCAGAAAGGATTTTAAGATTCATTTTGATTTTAAATTGAAGTTCTGGCTGTCTTGTTGATTTTTTTGATATACAAAACTGATAGTTGGGTTGATTTGGCCTTTTTTTCCCAGATGTGCTTGCTCCTCAGTATCCTTGGCAGTCAAGTGATATGTCATTGAACATGCTACCTCCTAATCATAGTAATGACTTCATGTTGGAGCCTCCAGGACACAATAAAGAGAATGAAGATGATGTAGAAGTGATGTCAACAGACTCCTCAAGCAGCAGCAGTGACTCGGACTAGGTACAAGAGGGACAGTATCCCTAGTAACCTTTCCTGTGGTGAAGGTAGGTTGGATGCTGTTCATCACAAACTCCAATATTCTTTGTTACATCGGCAGCCTTTTGTAAGGACAAGATAACAGCTGGCTCAGAAATAGGGTGGCTTAATTTAAAACCATAGACTATAATTTTTTTTTCCCATTACATATTCAAGTATAATGACTGGGAGCTTTCTGTTGGGGGAGAGATGTCAAATTTTCAGTGACTGTATGAATATGTATGTTTGCAAAAGACACATGTATGTATGTATGTATATATATATATATGTACTTACTATACATTAGATGACAAAAGTTCCTGGGAAAAACGGTGTAAGGGGAATCCCCTCGTATGTTTGTTAGTAACTTTACTCTTTTGATGATAACCTTTTCTATGCCACAGAAATGAAACATGAAGTTTGTAATTTTAGTATCTTTTTTTTGTTACTGCCTAAATCCATGTTCTTGATCATCTGTGTATCAAGAATAAAAATACGGCAATAAGGTGTAAAGAAAGAATTTGTAATTATTGTATCATATAATGAATGATTTGTCATAAATAAACTCAGCTTTGATCTAACTTTAATTTTCCAAACTTGAATCTTAGATGAGTTACCTTGTAACCTCAATATTCAGCACACTTTCTCCCAGTATGTGGTTGAATTTGGACTGAGTCTCAGGAGTTCGTACTCCATTTTCACATTTGCAAAATGCCCAGTCAGTATCAGAAGCAGCTGAGGACGAGTCAGAAAGCCTGTCCCTTTCAGGTGAGCCCTGTCAGGTACATACATACCTGGGCAGGCTCTTGGCGCAGCAAAATGCCCATTCACAAGGCTCCACCAATACTTGGTTAAGTGTCCTGGGACCCTGGAGACAACACGCCCTGGGGCACGTTGCAGGTTCAGCTCCTTTCAGTTCAAAGTGCTTATGGATATTTTTTTTATTCTTGACATCTATAATTTTTCCAGTTCTTTGAACCTGCTAATTTGTTTACTTGGTCAGTTGCATTTCCAGCCTTGTGTTATTTTATCTTTCCCTTTCTTTGTTCTGCTTTGCTTAAGGAGTCATTCTACAACAGCTGCTTTTTCTTTTAAGTAACCTTCTGATCAAATCAGAAAACTAATGTGAATGTTGCTTCTGTCAGTTACAGGTTTATGCCTGCGGCAGGGCTTCCTGCAGCACAGATCACAATTCTCTTCACTTTTCCATTTTGTATGTCCCGTACAAGAAGTATCTGATAATCAGGTACTTCCTTCTTTGCTCAGATAGTCTTTCCAAAATGGCTGTCAGCAATGCTGCCACATAGGACAATATGCACAAATCCTATAGGGATGTTGAAAGGAAAAGGACTTCAGTCAGGTTCAGTCACATAATATGGGGCAGTGTTTTCTGTTTTAAGATAAATTGGGAATTTCTTTTGTCTCAGCTCTTCCGTTTGGAAGTATTTTCAGAGTTATTAAACTGTCACCTCTTTCACAATCTAAAGTTATTTATATACGTATATATTTTAATCTTTATTCAGTATCATATTTTCCTCTTAGTATTTACCTCCAATGTCTTTCCTTTTTAATTCATGTTGATCCCAATGCATGTGCTGTTTCCCAGGCCTAGTTAACCTTGACTACTCCTATTCTAGGTCAGTGTTTTTAACTTAAAATGTGTGACCAGAATCATACACAGTCTTGCAAAATGGAGTTTCTTAATGCTTTGATTCATGAGTCTTTGCCTTTTAAATGCCTCTCTCAACACATGATGCAGATGCAGTTCACTAGTCTCTTTTGTCTTCTAACTTACAAGGATATTCTTTCCTTGGAATGGAATATAAAAATAGATAAAAGTCATGGAAAGTGTAATGTTGCCATCTTCCCAACAGTCTTCTGTGGCTCTGTCATGTAGTTCACTGAGATATTGTGCAGGTGGCTGATTATTTCCAGATATAAGTAAGAGGGAACAGAAGCAATGACCACTTCTTTTTCTGGGTTGTTTGTTACTCTGTTAAAAGGATTAAATGGGACCAGTGTGTTACATTTAAGAAATGGGCAAGACAACAGCTCTGCCCAATGTTTACTTAGCATAAAAACAGACTCTGGGTGTAAGGTGCCTTCTAATCTGTTTCTTTGCATCAGTGCTCCAAACAGTATGGCTCATGATCATTTTTCTCAGTGCTGGCTAGCTATAATGCCATTTGAGGTGAATTCTGTCTGTTACAAGCAGTTTAGCGAACCAGAAAGCTGTAACCGAGTGTTCTGGTATTCAGTGACTTAGATACATACATAATAGATTTTCCTATTGAGCAAAAGTAAGACTTAGTTGAAGGGACTGAGTCTTAGCAGCTAAAATCTACTGAACCAAATTTTCGGGGGGTGTGGGGNTGACTTAGATACATACATAATAGATTTTCCTATTGAGCAAAAGTAAGACTTAGTTGAAGGGACTGAGTCTTAGCAGCTAAAATCTACTGAACCAAATTTGTGATAGATACAAACAGTATTATTGAAGTTGGGGATTGCTGACATCTGGTTGCAGTAATGCACTGCAGTCATTTCATCAGTCCACTTAGAAAGGATGCAGAAAAGCTGACATGGAGATACTGCTTGCGTCCTCATTTCAGTAACTACTTGTGTATTTACAACAGATAGAATGAATATAACTGTTAACGAAATATGGTAAAGTATCTATTGCATGACAAACCATTTTATAGTGGCCCATGTTTTCTCATCAGAAGCTAGATGCCTGCTAAAATTCAAAATTGTACTAAATAATTTTGATAATTTTTTCCTTCATTATTCTCTGTGACAGATGGGTAGGACATCTGTCAACTATTCCTATGGTTTCTTTGTTGACAGCTGAGTGGAATAATTTTCTGTGTACATAAGGTTGTTTTCAGGAAGCAAATTTCCACTTTTGAATAGAAAAAAATAAGCTTTTTACACAGGTACTGTAGCAAAGGAATTTACAGTGATATTTCCTGTTTCAAAACTGCTGTGTCATGTTATCTTCTTTCTTCACTTCAGAGAAAGGCTGTCTGTCCTAAGGGAAGTTGTACATAGTTATACTTCAAACTCTAAGAAGGAGGCTTCCCATTGGCAGTAGCATTCTTATACCTTGTATCACTCTGCTTCTTAGCAAAAAGAGCCATCTCCATTTTAAGAAAATCTATGTGCAAAGTAAGGAAGTGCTTTAAACCCTCAAGCTTATTTAAGAACTGATGAGTCAATTCATAATTTCAGACAATTTTAATTTTTCAATATTGTGCTTGTGTTTTAGTCAAAAGAAACAGATGAGAACTGTATTTTAAAAGAACCCTCATGAGAGAAAATAAGAGCCAATTAGTGATTTCTTTAAAAGCCATATCCTAAAATAAGTTGCTGATGTCCTAGTGACTACAGCTGGAAAAGAATCAAATTTGCTTACAGGTTCCAGAAAAATTAAGAATATAAACTCCCTGGTTTTGTATGTATTTTTGTGTACTGTGATTTCATTCACTACCAGTTCAGTCATTTAATCACGGCTAACTGGAAATTCAAAATTTTATCAAATCCCAGTTGCCCTACAGAATTACACCCATCTGTGCTGTCTAATACTGACAACCCTCTTTAGCCCAAAAGTATGACTTTTGCCATTGAGCTACACCTATAAATGAGATTAGTTTATTTGTCTAAGCCTAGTAGAACACTGGGGGCAGCACTTCATTATAAAATTTAGTAACGTGAATTCAGATCAGCTGCAGAGATGTGTGATGTTTCTGCAGCTAAATTCAATGTAACTGACGCTGCAAACAGAACTCTGTTAAACTAAAGTGAGTGACAAGAATAATTAGGGAATGTCATTCTCTGCAATAAACCACCATAACATCTTCATGTTGATAAATACTCTTGATTTCAAGTATATACTGCTGTCTGCAGGAGAATGAGCCCTTGTCTGTGAAATGTAACTTTTGTTCATGACAGTAACTTCATAACTGAAGCTGAGACCATTGTGGCTAAGTTTTAAAATTGGTCCAATAATTACAGGAAAGCAGCACGACAAACTAGAAAGCAGGAGAGTGATTTAAACAAGTTTTCTTGGCCTGATGCTGCAACTGTTTTCAAGTGAATAAGGTTCTTTGGCTAGTTCTGACTTGCAAAGGGCTTTTTGTCTATATAAAGATTAACCAGACAAAACACTGTGGGTTTTCTGTAAAAGCAAACATTAATTGTTAACTACTAGAGCTAGAAATAACTCTGGAATGAGAGAAATGTGAAAGATGGTAAAAGCAATGAAACATCTGGCATCTTCCTTTCTGCCTTTGGGATGAGTAGTATTTTCACATGGGCAAGGTAAGCATGATAAACGCCTTTTTTATTTTACACCAAAAAATCAAGTCTGTCCTTTGGTTTGTTTCAAAATGTACAGTTTGGTTTTACCCTAATTGGTGACTTCCTGTGTACCCGTTTAGATGATCGAGCTCTTCTGTAAAGGGATTGTAACCTTGTTCTCTTAAACAGCGTAAGGCCCAGAACAGTTGATCTGCTGGAGGAAATTCATCCCATTTAACCCATTCCCAGCCTGTAGGGGGAAATAAAAAATCCAAGTATAGAGTTAAGACAGGACCCAAGGGTATATGAAGCTGTGTCAGGGGAGGTTTAGGCTGGATATTAGGGAAAAGATTCTTCATCCAGAACAGGCTCCCCAGAGAAGAAGAAGCCAGAGAAGCTTCTCCCCAGAGAAGCAAGGCTGCCAGAGTTCAAGCAGCCTTTGGACAAGGCTGTTGGATACATGGTGGGATTGCTGAGGTTGTCCTGTGCAGGGCCAGGAGTTGGATTTTGATGATTATTGTGGGTCCCTTCCAACTTGGGGTATTTTGTGATTGTGTGTTCTAACAATTCCTCGAGTCTGGATGCATCATGCAGAAACTAACAACGTAAAGCCAAGGTCGCTGTTGCATGTAGGATCACTTTGACTGAGCAACTTCTCTTGCCCCAGAGGAAGTGTGGATGCCCCATCCCTGGAAGTGTTCCAGGTCAGGCTCGATGGAGCCTTGAGCCACCTGACCTAGGGGAAGGTGTCCCGGGGGGGTTGGAACGCCTTAAAGGTCCCTTCCCGCCCAGGCCGTTCTATCACGCTGAATTTATTACTCACTCTCGTTCTTGTGGGGCTCTTGGTTGCGCGGCTCGGCGCCGGGCTCGGCCTCGCCCTTCATGATGACGGTGACATAGTGGTAGCGGGCGGCCGCGCACACCGCGTTCACGGCCGACGCGAACCGCACCTGCCGCAGCCGCAGCGCCGCCTCCTCCAGCGTCTCCCGCGCCGCGCACTCCGCCAGGCTCTCCCTGCGGAATGGGAACGGAACAGGAGACAAGTGAGGCAAGGCCGCCTCCGGGCACGGCACGGCAAGGGGAGGCGGGGCGCGGGGCTCCTACCCGAATTCCAGGTGGCCTCCGGGGAGCTGGTAGGTGCCGGCCCCCAGCGCGCCTTTCCTCTTGCCCAGCAGGACGCAGCCGGGGTGCGCGGCGCTGGTCACTACCACCCCCACGCCGACCCCGGGCCGCGGGGGCTGTGCAGCCTCCTCACCCATGGCACTCCAGCGGGCGGCTCCGCCAGTCAGGGTTTGGGATGCCCGGTTTTGGGAGGCCCTTGCCTGGGGGGCGTGTCGGGAGCGCGCAGGATGCGTGTGCTGGTGACGTCGCCGGCTAGGGAAGTGGGGGAGGTTCCCTGGCGGGATGGAAATAAGCAGTGCTGGCTGCCTGGGGCTCCGTCCTTCTGATGGATGGGCGTGCCTTGGCCGCTGGATGCAGAGGGACTACCGAGGTCACCGATGTGAAATGTAGTGGTGCTAATAAAGTTTTACTTTCGCTAATAGGAAGAATCCATATTATAAAATTCAGATGTATTAGTATTATGAAATATAGTAGCTCTATTAATAAAGTTTCACTTTTACTAATGAGTAAAATCCACATTATAGTGTTTAGCTACCTCAGTAATGTACCTTGGAATAAGATTTTGTTTCAATGCATGGTAAAATATAATAAGCTCTTTCTGCTAAATGTATAATCTCACTTGTATAAGGAATCCATTATTTAGAGAACCTTGAGGACCCTTGAGGTCATTCCCTAAAGGACTGAAAATGTCCAGGCACCTTTTCACAGGAACTATGCCATGAATTTCCTGGGAGAACCATAAATTGGCCCACCAAGAAGATAACACCACTTTGAAGCCAATTAAGATGGGCTCAAACCAGTTTGGTTTTTTTTTTTTTGGAAGTTGAAAAGATCAGAGAGGATGAGGATGATTTCTTTGTACCCACGACCCCTAAAAAGCAATAAAAGACCCTCTACCCAAATTCCAGATGGGAGGAGAAAGGGGATGTACCTATGTAAGTAATTTCCCTCTTACCTCAAAGAAATTGTAATAATCCCTCCCGTTTTTGTGACAATGTTTTATAAATACCTAACCTATCTGAAGATCCTTTGCGCCTCTGACCTGGATGCTGCCAGGTTAAGTGCCCAGCGCGCTGTTTGCCTTTGTCTTAAAATAAACTGCATTAAACATTACAATATTTGTGGGCTCATTTCTCACACCAAGAGTTGAAAGCGCATTTGTGCGAGTGAGGAAAATGAAGGTGGCTGAAAACGAAGATACACCTCAGGTTCCTGGAGGTCACGGGGCTGGTTGGTGTCTAACTGCAGATTCGTTCAGAACTTATGAAGCGGCCCTTCTTTGTTTAGCCTGCAGTTTCTGCTGGGTGAAGAGTCTGACTCTGGAGAGTCGCTTTGAAATTATCTAAAAAGAAAGCTACAAACTCAGCTAAGAAGAGCTCCAGAGGCAGAGTAACAGTTCTTGTCTAGTAAAGAAAGAGAAGTTTCTGATAGCAGATATTTACCTTAATTTTCACATTTCTTAAAAATTACAAAGATATGTAGAATATAAGGTAGAAACTTTAATTTTCTTATAAACAACTGTAAATATTAAAAACTGTCATATTTTTGTCTTCCTCAGCCTATTGATCATAACAGATACTAAGTTTTTTATTTGCAGACCTTTCAAATAGTTTGTTGCTTTGTAAGGTTTTAAAATATCTATATATAGATGTTTTTATTTACATACAAAGATCACAGTGCCAAACAGGTGAAGCTTAATCACTTCCTTTTGTGGGATTATTTTTCTGAGGTTCGATTCCTGAAGTGGCTCAGTACAGCATCAGATAAGTCCCAGTGTTGGCATGAAGGAGATTGCAGGACTGAATGGCTGGGCATGCTGAAAGCAAGGCTGCCCTTTGGCAGGGGTTGGCTCAGCTGTCTAGCTGTGATGTCAGCCCATACCCGAATGACTGGCATTAATAAACAGCAGTAACAATAATAATAAGCAAATTGCCAAGCTAACAAGCTAACTGATAGTTTGTAAACCAAGCTCATTCACTTATATCTGTCCCCCAGTACAGGTGGAGTATCTAAATCTCCAGATGAAACACCAGTCAGTTATGTTGCTTCTGTACTGACATTTTTAGAAAGTGATGCAACAAAAGCCCTGTCCAAGACTCCTCACCCACATAGCTCATTCTGGTCCAATACATTAAAACACCACAAGGCTGTTTATCTGAACAATAAAAACATTCTGCATTTTGTCTACACCATTTTCCTGTATCTTTTACCAAACAGCATTTAGTAACAAGACTGAGGGTGACCTACTGTCATTCTACTGACACATTTTTAAATACAAAAAAAAAAAA